>VSDK01027850.1:32940-80976 GCA_009767595.1 Symbiodinium kawagutii | reverse complement strand
GCTGATGCAGCTGTTGGATCACCAAGGTGATAGGCGAGGTCATGTTCATAGATTTTGAGCTCCCCGAATTGCCTGGGGGTCAATTGGGCACGGTGTAAGACCTGGGCCAGATACTTGATCATTGACTCTGAAATTGGGCGCCCACGATCCATGCCATGTCGAAGAAACGTACGAATTTCTGTCTCTTCAGGTGTGACAGGTGGAACGGGTGGCGGTGGTGGCCTCAAATTCACTGGAAAAGCATTGAAAGGTGTAGTGTTGGTACCATCATGAGCCCCACGATCAGTAGGTCTTGGATCCACTGTAGGTGGGGTTGAAGATGCTGCTGCTGCTTGCGCAGTCCAAATCCCGTCATCCCACAAACCAGGTGGCGCATCAAAAGGTTCCGGAGGAAAAACAGGTGAAGGTGGCTCAGCTCTGGCTTTTGCCGCAAGCTGCATTTGGTTAGCTGCAGTCTCTGAAAAAACAGACGGGCTACGTGCAGCCGGAATCACAGGGTCTTCTGCATGAATTGCTGGTGGTCGAACCGGAGGAGCCATCATGTGGACTCCTACATCTCCTGGTGGAATCGAAGGTCGGACCGGAGCTGCCGCGGAGGCAGGGTTCAGAGGAGTCACAGTGACTCCTGTGGGTGCCACATTGGCTGTAATAGCCAATTGTTTGGGACGTGCCGTCACGGCTTGTGTTGAACGTCCTCTAGCTTGTTCAAAATTGCCAGTAATGAAATAGAAATGGTAATTCGAGTTCGGATTGGACGCCATGGCTAAGGCGTCTCCAAGGCAGGAAACACTGAAGTTGTGAACTCAAGACCATGATAAAAGGACATTGGGTCTTGAAGATAATGGCCATCATCTATGATGGTTCCCCTGTACAAAACTGAAAATTGAGAAATGAAAACTGAAACTTGACGGGAAAATGTTGTCAAGAGTTTTTGACTTGGGCACTAAGTCCTTCAATACTCAGGAAACGTTTCAAGAAGGATCATACCAAAGTCATGGGAGTGAGTACCCGAAACTCAATTGGCGTTTCTCAAAAGTATCATTCAGATTCTTGAGGTGCATGAAACTGTCTTAGAAAGTGTTTTACACTTCTGTGGTTAGACAGAGTGTTGCTGGTTTTTGAGCCCAACCAGGGCGGCATACAGTCATACTGCTCACGCATTCAAGGTAGATAACCCAGGTGCGGTTGACATCATAAGCGAGCAAGGCTCAGAACCACCAGCTGTCTAACGACCCAGGTGCATTCTGGTGGGAATAAACCCACGTGTCAATCACCAGCTGCTACTACCAATCCTCAGAGAAATTCAATTCGCCAGGCACCAACCCGGTTCACGACAGGACCATGACGGAAACACTGCCGAACACACACTTGAAAGACCTCTGTTCAGTAGTTGGTCATGCCAACGTTTCAAGTTGTCTCTTGCTATGTCCGATATGGACGCTGTTTATCTGGTAGTCATCCAGATATCCAGTAAGGCCTTGCGCCAAGACAAAAGATGGAACAAAATGCGAAAACATCGGTGATCATGCATTGATGCTCGTGAGATTCAACGGAGTTGTGAAAAAACTCTTGGCAGGTACACTAGGGTGATCAGCCCTAGCTTCCACTGTCACGCATAGCTTCGTTGGCATGCGTTTGCGTGACAGCCGCATGCCCCCTGCAGCTACTGATGCTTCATTATGTTGATTGAATGTAAAAAGATAAATCCTTAGAAACAGGAGTTGACTCACACACACACACAAACACACACACACACATAGACATATACATGACCAAGCAGTTGAATCCCACTTGTGATTTCATTATGCAGTCTTCACATGATGTGGTTCTCACTGATCAATTATGGTTGCAACCTGCGCTTCACCTCTGGCATGAGAAGGGGCTACATTCACAGCTTTGCCCCTGGGGCGCTTTCCTGCCCTCACGGGCTGTGCATCACAATGGGAGAAGCGATCCCGTGATGTCACCGTGGGCATTGTGCGCAAGATGGCGAACATCTTGAGAGTACTCTGCCGATTTACAAACTTGCTTGGAATGTTCCAGCGCCTTCCATTACATTGAAGGAATTGCGTCACAACTGGACGCAGGTGGATGGAATGACTACTACAGCACTTCTTATTGCCAGTGATGCGCTATGTGTACATGTGGACCGCACAGTGCCATTGGAGGATCGCGCCAGTCCCACCAAGTTGAATTTCGCCATACATGACTTGGATTGCCTTGAGGTACCCATATTCACTGATTCTCCTTTGGACGGCATGGAGACAGTGGGCTTGGATACCGGTGGCTCATTGTGGGCAAGGGCTAGGCAATGGTCATTACAGGGCAGCCTTGCGTCACCATGAGCACTGGTTACTCACAGAAGATGGAGTTGCACATACCGCTACATGTCAAGCGCCCGCCTCTTTCCTTCTGAACATCACTGTGATCTGGCTGAAACGTGGCGAAATCCCAGAGGATGCCCAACGAACAAATGCCATCATGGCGTTGTTGCAAGAACGATATCATTGACGAGGTGTTCGCAAAATTTTGGAGCTGTCTAAAGTCTCTCATTCTTGAGAGCCGTCACCATACCAACTGATGATGCGGCAGACGCATCTTGATGAAAAGAAGCGCGGGGACAAAAAATGACCAAACACAAACACGCGCGCATACACACATACACAAACACACGCACATTCATATACACATACACGCACGCATACCCTTACACATACACACGCACATGCACATATACATGCACATGCACATACACATACACATACACATACACATGCACATACACACACATACACATACACATACACACACATACACATACACATACACATACACACACACACATACACATACACATACACATACACATACACATACACACACATACACATACACATACACATACACATACACATACACATACACACATACACATACACACACACATACACGCACACACACACATACACATACACATTCACATACACATACACATACACATACACACACACACATACACATACACATACACATACACATACACATACACACACATACACATACACATACACATACACATACACATACACATACACATACACATACACACATACACATACACACACACATACACGCACACACACACATACACATACACATTCACATACACATACACATACACATACACATACACATACACATACACATACACATACACATACACATACACATACACATACACATACACATACACATACACATACACGTACACACACATACACATACACATACACATACACATACACATACAAATACAAGCATTTTATCTGACATGTCTTCGGGCACATCTTCTGGCATTCACATTTACACAGGTTGAGGTCCAGCGCTGCTCACTGAGCTCGGACATTGGCAGTAGAGGTCCAGCGGCGCTTACTGAGCTCGGACATTGGCAGTTGAAGTCCAGCAGCGCGCACTGAGATCAGACATTGGTGGTTGAGGTCCGAGGAGAAGGAGGAGGAGAAGAAGAAGAAGGACAGCTCTGAGAAAATCTAACAACCCTCACCTATTGAAGTCAAAAACTGATTTTGAATCAGGCACCGGTCCTGAACGCCTGCCGCTGCCCCAGGCCCAGCCCTTCCAACCTCGGCCTTGACTGGCACCTTCCCTATGTGATTCGCCTCTAGCTGTAAAACCCAAAAATTCAACTTGCTTTGAAAGGAACACGACCTCAGCAAAGGCTGACTTGAATTACGCTGCAAAGAAATTGTTTCGTCAAAACGTGGCTTGCGTAGGAAACCCAGGAGCTTTCAAATTTCCCGGAACCTCGTCAGGGGCTCGTATGTGCGGATTTTACATCCTGCCCCTGCTCTTGGGCTACCGCAGGATTCTGCTTCTTACGCGACTTCACTTCTCACTTTGGTGACCTTATACTTACATGACCTCACACTTACTTGATGTTGCACTTCTGCAATTACTTGACTTACTTGACTTCACACTTACATGACTTCGCTTCTCACTTTCGTGAGTTGACACTTGCTTGACTTCACACTTCCACATTTACTTGATTTCCTTGGCTTCACACTGACGTGACTTCCCGCTTACACGACTTGGCTGTCACACTTACTGCCACACTTACTTGGCTGCCGCACTTAGCGCTGCACTTACTTGGCCGCAACACTTCCTGCTACATTTACTGCTATTCTACCGCTACGCTTACTGCTACACTCCCTTGACTATGACACTTACTGCTACGCTCATTTGAGGTGAGCTACATTTTGGATCCGTAACTTGGACTGACTCTACGAAATTTCCTTTGATGATTATCGATTCGATAGGAAACTTGTTACCCCCACGTGAAATGGATGTAAATAGTAGCATAGCCCATAATAACAATTCTTGTCCTGAGAAAAGAAATAAAGTGAAGGAAAAAGAGTCACAAGTTGTCACAAGTTGAAGCTCCTCCTCTTCTTGGCTTTGCAATTCAGCTGCCAACGTTGCAACAACTGGAATGCCACACGCGCCCGGCCACAGAGTGGTCATGGCTACGACAGTGCTGGAGCAACATGCCCAAGAACAAGACTTCTAAGCTCAACTCCTCGATTTGGACAGATATGAAATGCAGATTAGTCAGATTGCCAAGTCATCCAAGAAATCCCGATGCTTGAAAGGAATGATGCCTGCCAGAGAAATACATAGCGGTCTCACATCTTTACAATTCGCTTCATAATCCTTAAAGACTAGACCCCAATTTAGTATGGTGTCAGACAATCTGGAATCAAAATAAGCAGGATGCACACGACTGCCTTCGAGTTTACCACATAAGTCTGCTCAGCCCCAGCCATCTTTTGTTTTTTATCTTCCGAGATCTTCCGAGATTTCGAAGATGTCTCAGCTCCAGAACAAGCACAACATGACACGACTGAGGACCACTGTCGCCAGGCACCTGGACCAACGCTGGGATTTGTGTTGCTTCTTGTGCTCCCTCCGGCAGCGGAATCCTTAGAACAAAGTTGCATGACTTGGTCAATTCCAAGAAAACCCCCGACCAATGCCAAACCAATGGCAATACGGAAGACCCATGTAAATCTCTGACTCTGGAACCAGATGTTGATCTTTTTGCTTTGTGGTTACGGCTTGTAAAAGTGGAAGAACCATCTGGAAACGTCCATTCTTTCAAAGTCGTTTCAAGTGCAATCCATTTTTACTGCTATGAAGATGAAAGTCTTCACCGCAAAGGTGACTCAAAAGCACCGACTCAGCGCTCGCTGAAGGAGCAGCGCTGGGGTCTCCGGCGCCCGAAGTGCTTTGAATCTTGGGCTTTGCCTCTGACGCTCCTGGAGGTGAGCTGCTGAAAAGTCAAGAAGCAAAAGAAAAAGAAGGAGGGAAGAGAGAGGGAAGAGAGAGGGAAGAGAGAGGGAAGAGAGAGAAGAGAAAAAAAAAAGAAAAGAAAAGAAGAGAGACCTCAACATCTTGAATAAGAAAACAGCAAATAGCTGGGCATGTTCATCCCTGCCTGCATTCTTCGGAGCTCCTGATTCCAAACGTTGGAAAGCACCGTGGAACGTAGGAAACAAATGAAGACAAGTATCAAACAAGTGAAAGCCACCTACCCACGCTAACAGAACAAGAGTCACGTCCTCCCAAGCTGCCCAAGCTGCTCAGGTTCCTTCACAGTGCGCAGCTGTGCAAGAGATCCACGTGGACAACCCATGGTTAGGTCGGCAGAAAAAAAAGTTCATCGAAAGCATCCACCATTGGACAGAACCAATGGACTCGAAACATGCGCAATTTGCAAAACGGAAAAACCTCTGCAAACTCAACACATACAAAACTAATGCACTAAAAATCAACATGCAGTTGGACCTGTCAAATCACTCGAAGCTGTCGAGTCTGCACTGGGCACTCCAGCGACGACGAGAATCCAAAAGGGGGCCCCAATGGCGCCGGAAAGCTGGAAGCACCGGCGCCAGCTGACAGGAAGTTGAGCGCTTCAGCGTCACAAAGAGATGGCTGTGATGGAATCCTCTGGCAAAACGGTTCACCGATATCTCAGTTTCCCAATTACAATCTGGTTGGCATCAAAATTTGGAAGACCAATGTAGACATAAATTGAAGATAAATTGAAGATACTGAAGATGCTCTGTTTACTCAAATGGAAAGAGGGCCGACCTGTCTCCAACACTCAAAATTGACAGGTCCCAGCCTTCAGCGCCTGGTGTTTTGGAGTCCTTGGCGCAGAGATCCAAACGTTGAGCAAAAACTGAACCGGCTTCGTTGGGGGGTCACCAGGTGTCACAAAGTGTTCCAAGAAAACGACGTTCAGATCCAGAACAGTTTGCAAGAGCCACAAATGAAACATCAAGTCAGTTCAAGCAACTTCATCATCAAAGTCAGCATCAAGCAGTTTTTAGGACCATTCAAGCATCACTCATCACGTTGATAACTTCATAACTTTGGCTGCAATTCATCACGTTGCGCTCAGCTCCTGCTGACTTACACCCCTGAGGTTCCTCACAGGAAGTAAGGAGCTGGTACAGCGGCGCAACGCCTGAAGTTCGAAGAGTTCTATATGAGTTCTATGCATAATTCTATAATATGTATTTATATATAGATATAATTCTGTATATCAACGGTAAAGCACAGTAAATAAAAAGCATAGGTCACAAGCATGTTGATAGCGGCAGTAATTTTGAATAATTCCGTATATCTGATCATCTACTAGGTCACTTACTTATGTTTGAGCAACCTTCATCTTCAACACTTTTACAACTTGGACTCATTCCACCGTGCACCTGTCAAAACCCTTGTCCTACACAACTCTGCAAGTGCACCTCTGCTGCCGCTGTGTTCTCTTCATTCAGCACTCTTACCCTGGCCTCAGCTTCTCAGTGCTTCAGGGACCAAGTGGTGCTTGTCTGAAAAAAAAAAAAAAGGTAGTCAGGTAGTCAATGCAATTGAAGGCACCTCTGCTTCTGCCCTTCCCTTCAACAGCCTTGAAGCTTGAAACCACGGCAAGGAGGTTTCTGAGAAACAAAAATAGGAGCTTTGGACCTGCACTTAATTCTGCATCTTCGAGGTCAACAAACTACTTTCACAAATCAAAAAGCAAAGCACGCATTTGTTCAAAGTTGACTTAGCTCAGATTTTTACACTTTTCAGCACCTTTTTTCTACTTCCACTGGACTTCTGGGGCGCGAACTCGTCGATCTCTCGCCGCGCCTTCATCACAGCACGCTTCAAGGCCAGATTTTCACCTGCAAACGCTGCCGGGAAAGAAACCAGTGGAACGGACTGTCGAACAACCAGTGGAAGCAGGCGTTGGGACACCATTCTTAGAGCCACAAGAACGGATCCCTAGCGTGAACACCCCTGAAAACTGAAGCGTCCGACCTTCCAAACGCGCAGTGACCAGGCGACCATCTGCCAGTAGCCAGGGATGCCTTGCAGAGGCACAGTGGCACAGTGTTTCAGTTCCTTCAACGGCCATGGCAAGGCAAAGGCTCCAGCTTTTCCAGACCATCACCCTGGCGGATGGCGCAAGTGGCACAGATCTGTGACGTGTCGCTGATCTGATGCTGGGCCTCGCCGGGACTGGTCACATCGGGCGGTTCCTTCAGGGTGGTTTCCTTGGAAGGTACCGTCTCTGCCGTCTCCCTCCTTTCCTTGGACCTCAGAAGTTGGCAGCACTGGGCTGCCAAGAGTTCAAGGAAGGCAACCCAAGCCCAGGTTGAATCTCAAGGTGCGGACCCTCTACTGGAAAGTGGAGCATGGGCCTGCACAGAAATGAAGTTATCCCGGCCAAAAACACCAAGCAGTGATTAGAGGCACATGACACTTAACCACATTATCCAAAAGCTCTCGTAACAAAAGTGGTGCTTTTGTCAGGGATCCTCTAATCGAAGGAAGTTTAGAAGTCTAACTTCCGACAATATGGACAACTCAGCTAGGGTAGATCGCTTATGCAGATGTGCGAAAGATGAGAGTGCGAGCGCGCAAAAATGTTAGGAAAGTCGCGAAATGCTGTGTTTTGCAAGGTTTCGTGCATCATGAGGGTCCAGAAGGGTACCTCGCTAAACCGGCGGGTGCGGAGCACTGTGGCGAAAGGTGTGCAAAAATCGTGAAAAAACCTAGGCGCGAAGCACATTTGGAAGTCGAAATAGTAAAAACATGTCAGCACCGGAGCATTTTTGGAAGTTGCAACTTGCAAAATCGTGAAAAAACCTAGGCGCGAAGCACATTTGGAAGTCAAAATCGTAAAAACATGTCAGGTTCGGAGCACTTTTGGGAGATGCAACTTGCAAAATCGTGAAAAAACCTAGGCGCGAAGCACATTTGGAAGTCAAAATCGTAAAAACACTGCATGCCCGGAGCACTTTTAGACGATTCCACGTTCAAAATCGTTAAAAAACCCAGGCGCCGAGCACATTTGGAAGTCAAAATCGTAAAAACACCACATGCTCGGACCACTTTTGATGACTCATGATTCTCAAAACTGGCACGCTGCCTGCGCGCGAAGCAAATTTTTAAGATAAAATCTTGTACCAAAATAAAAACTGCAATTTTACTAGCGTTTCGGGCCACTTTTCGGAGATGTCATATGATCATGAAAATTGGCACGCCGCCTGCGCGCGAAGCACATTCTCACGTCCGAAGTCGCAAAAACTCGTGGTTTTTAACAAGTTTTGAAAGTTGCATGTCCGAAAAAGTGCACGCGGCCAGGGCGAGAAGCACATTTTGAAGCAAATGTGTCAAAACACAGCACGTTTTGACACTTTTTGAACACAGGAGACAAAAGTAGGAAAACACTTGCGTTTCGCGTCACTTTTCGTGATTTATGTGGCCAAAATGTGCACAACGCTTGCGCGCCAAGCACATTTGCAGGTCAAAAGTAGCAAAACACTTGATGATCGGAACACCTTTGCAAGGTCCAATTATCAAAAGTGGCCAAACACCTAGATGCAAAACACTTCATGATCGAAGCACATTTGGAAGGTAAATGAATAGATAGACGAAAGATGGCTAGACAAAGAGGTAGCCAGATAGATCGACAAGTCGATAGTCAGATCGATGGGTGGCTAGATGGATACTCAGATACATAGATGCATCGATGGATGAATAAATGGATAGATAGATGGATAGATAGATAGATAGATAGATAGAATAGCTAGAATAGGTATATGGAATATAGATAGACGAAACGATAGTCAGATAGAAAAGTAGATAGATAGTCAGGTAGATAGACAGAAAGATAGACAACAGATGGACACGATGATCAGACAAATAATTCGGTAGATAGATAGACAGATAGATAGATAGGCAGATAGATAAATAGATAGATGGACAGGTAGATAGATAGATACATAGCCAGAAAGATGACGAGATAGATAGTGAGGTAGATAGAAAGACAAATACATAGGCAGATAGATAAACGAATAGATCATCAGATAGATAGATAGATAGATAGATAGATAGATAGACAGTCAGACAGACAGAAAGAAAACTGATCCACTGATAGAAAGATAGCCAGACAGATAGGCTGCCAGTCAAGTGGCCAGATCGATGCTCACATTGGTAGGAAGTCAGGCCCAAGTGATGTTCAGTTCTCGGATCCCTCGGACAATCAATCGTCGCAACCACAACTGCACACTCCTATAGTGCTCCTATCTTGGAAACTTCCGCCACCGCCTTGTGCGGTACTACTGGTATAGATAACTTGTACATTATCTGTCAAAGGCTATCTTAGGAGGACTTGCCCGACAGGGAAGAGTTCTGCATGAGGTTCTGTGAGAAAGCTTGCTGCACAACCCCTTGACAAGATATGCGTAAGAGCCCAGAACTTGCAAAAAATCCCTTGGGAAGGGCTCTACATCAGCAGAAGATCTTCCCTCAAGAGGACTGGTGCAAGATCCTGCGCGAGAGCCCTACACGAGATCGTGTGAGAGAGTTCGGGAAAGATTGTGTAAGAAAATTTTGTAAGAGCATACCTGCCGTGTGGATTGCAATTTTCCAGTTTCATCTTCAAAAGTACTGCGCAAGCCACAAGACAGTGATCCTGAGGCAAAGTGCTGCAACTGGCGGAAATGAGGTCATGCGAGATCCGAAAACACGACAGTCGAAAGCAAGACATGTTTCGAGGTCTTCAAGAGATCCTTTTGGGAGCACGTAATGTGCTGCGCATGCTATCGAGGTTCCCTTGCGCCTGCCACGGAAAACGCCCATAGCTCCAAAAACGAGTACTGCACGCAGGCGAGAACGCAGCTCTGCAGAGAGGTTCCCCAAAAACAAAAGAAGTCTTCTCTTCATGTTCTGTGCCAAGGGGTTTGCGGTTCCAAACGCTCCAGAGCGAACGCGGACCGATCCCAGGCCTTTTCATTTACCCGCAAGAACCCGACTGGCTACACTGGTTCAGAAATAAAAGTCAGTGCGAACACGTGCCTTTTCATCATTCAAAAAGCCTCTCTTTCGGATCAAAATCTCAACAGCGCGCTCATGACCATCCAAAACCTGGACAGGATACTCTTTATGGTCATCATTATCATCCTGCTTCCAGGTATAATCCTACTTTTGGATAGAATATGTGGATAATGATAGAAGTAGAATACACTATCATTATGTTCACTGTCTACGTCATCCACATGTTCATCAACCTCAAACAACTACTTATCATTGTCGTTATCCTACTTCTTGGCCTCTGATTCACAGCACCCACATTGTCTGAATACATAAACCACTCTTCCGCCATGTCACCGATCAAGTCACAGAGGTTGGCCTTGTGTGGCATGCTGCCCGTTCTTTCTTGAGAAGAACAACGAGCCTCGAGAAAAACAAGCAAGAATCGAGATGAATAAAGATGAATCGAGATTCGAGATGGATCAAAATGAATCGAGATGGATCAAGATGAATCAAGATCAATCAAGATGAATCGAGATGAATCGAGATGAATCAAGATGAATCGAGATGAATGGAGATGGATCAAGATGAATCAAGCCAGACAAATCCAGTTTTTACTCAAAAGTCAACTATCGCTCTACTGAATTCCCCTGCTGTAATGCCCATTTTGCAGGTTCACATTGGTTCCCCTTTCCTCTTCTTTCAATTATCAACTCTACACATCACCGCGTCCAATCGCGCAACCCTGCCCAAGGCATCAGCGAGCACACTGAGGCCATTTTCAGCCAGCCGTTGCCGCTCACCTATGCGAATCCACAGTATCAGTGAAGAGTTGCAGAATTGCACTTGGACTCTGATAGCTGTACTCAGAACTGAGGCGATCACGTTCCAATTGACCCAAGCGCTTGCTCACCTGTCGTGTCTGCATTCCACTCAAGCACAACTCAAACACAACCAAACCGACAGACACGACAAGCAAAAGCCGCAGAAACTTGTTCATGAGAAGAGAGAGAGAGAGATGAAATAAATTGACTGTCATACGTGTGAACGTAATAGTACAAATCACAGAAATATACATATATATATATATATAGACATGTATATGCCTACTCATAAAGCTTACTCATGTTCATCATACTCCAAATATCCTATCCATTTTGACGCAAGGTGACAACGTACATGGCGTCAAATTACAATGCTGGACGTAACTTTGCTTGAGTTGACGAATCGTGGAGGACATGGAGCGGCAAGAATTTTCTGAAAACTTTCTCATCAGGCCTTGAATTGCACAAGAAAAAACTAGCTGAATATCATCAACGAATGATATTATGCATTCAATTGTCATGTGCTACAAATTCAAAGTATATACATATATGTGATATCAATAATCTGAATATATATATATATATATATGTATATGTGTATACATTTCTATATATATATATACTATATATGGTATTGTGCAATAGCACAAATCCGAACGCATGATGTTTTTTGGCTTTCCGAATAGGTTGCCACAGCTTGAACCTCCAAAAAAAGAAAATGAGTTTCTCAACGAGTGCAACAGTTTGACTCATAAATTGTTCGTGGAGAAGTTTCGAAGCTTGGCCTTCATCAGCTCCTCCTGAGCACAGCCATGTGGAGACGTGGCAACAACGTCGTAGCTCGCATGGTGCACCGTCGTGCAGCGTCGCATGGTGCTCTCCTGCAAGGGACCCCCGGCGCTCAAAGCTGCCTGTACTGCTGCCGACACAGCAGAAGAGGAGCCTAAGCAAAGAAACGGCGTCACCAAGGAGCAAAGATGAGCAAAGCAGTCAGAAAGGCATCAAGTCTTGGAGGACTCAATGCGTCCAATTTTTTCAGTCGAACAAAAGATTTCTTCAAGAAGGTTGTTTCAAGAAAAATCGAAAAGGCTATGTGAGCTTCCGAACCAGTGCTTCTGAATCAGTGACCAGAGCTTACGGCCAGTGCGTCTTTTTCTATTTCGGTTTTGAGACCATCTGCAGTCAACCGCAGGCACACTGCGATGTACCCACTCCACGCTATACTGAGGAGTGTGCACAGCAGAACACAGCGCCGTACAAATTTACAAATTTGTTTCTACAAATTGGCAAAAGTGCTGCAATAGCACTTTGACAATTTACAAATCGAATGCAATGTACCAAATCATGAAAAATCGGGCTCTTCCCCTTGTAGAAAGTAGCCCCATCCCTTCCATTCACCAGTGAACGAAAAATATTCATCTGGACGGGTTGGGATATAAGCACACAGGCTCTCACCTTGTTCGATCCAGTCTTCCCACTCAGATTGAGAAGACCAGTTTCCGTTGGCTTGAGCCCACTTGCAACATTCTTCAAAACTCAAAAATCTGGAGCTTTGACAGCGCACTTGTCTGTCAAGCCTCCTTCTGTGCAAAATTGCATAATCTGATTCACTCAGATTGCATGTCTGGCGCGTTGCTTCTGAAGCCCTCAACTGCAACACTGCCGCAGAATCTGGACAGGTGTTGAGTCTCACTCCCCCAGTCTGCATCGCAGTGCTGGAATCGGCTCAATACGCGTAATCTTTCACGTACATACCTTCTGCTGCAGTCGCGTCCTCGTCTGCCGTGGCCGGATCATATTCTCCAAGCTGAGCCTTCGAGTTTGCCATGGCACGAATCAGCAGCTTTGCCTGTGCTGCCACCACATTTTCATCCTTTCCTGCATAGGTCTTCAGGGTGGTGTTCTGCAACGCACGGGCATAAGAGAAACTGATGTGCCAGGGATTCGGCTTTTGGTTCATGGCATTCAAATTCAGTGTGGCTTCAATCTCCGATTGTCCACCCGACAGGAACATGATGCCGGGCACCGCTGGAGGCACCACTCGCTTCAGGGATCGCAAGGTGTGCGACGCCACCGTTTCGGGCTCGACCTTTGTCCCGGACTGAGCACCAGGAGTGACCATGGAGGGCTTCAAGAGCACAGCTTCCAGCTGAACCCCGAAATCGGCGCAAGCTTTGAAGACTTCACTCCAGACCTCTTCAAAGGTCTCAGCGCACTCCTCGATGCTATGCTCGCCATCCAGCAGGATCTCAGGTTCGATGATCGGAACCAGCCCAGAGGACTGGCAAATGTTGGCATAGCGGGCCAAGCCATGCGCTGCTTCTGACACAGCAAGGGAAGTGTGGTCCCTGACTCGCACCGTGGTGCGCCACTTGGCAAATCTGGCACCTGCATTGTAGTAGTCCACGGTCCGCTCCTTGAGATCATCTAGGCCGCGGCACCACTTCTCCCCGTCTTTGCCACCCACCAGATCCACAAGACCAGTGTCCACCTTGATACCTGGGATGATGCCATTCTCCTTCGCCAGATCGACCATCAGCTTGCCATCCGTCGTCTTCTGGAACAAGGTCTCGGTGAAAAGGATCGCCCCGCCACAATACTTCCCAAGGTCCTTGGTGCCAAGCAATGTCTGGCGCCACTTCTGTCGGTTTTCCTGGGTGTTCTCCACGCCAACAGATTCCAAACGCAAACCACAGGTACCGTTGGACTCATCCATGGCCAGAAGCCCCTTTCCTGGCGCAGTCAGGGCTTGGACAGTTGTAAGCAACTCGTCTTTGTACTGCTCGCAGTGAGCCCATCCATCAAATGCTCGCGGCGCGGCATGCAACTGCACTTTCACACCCTTGTAACTGCACCCCGCCGGCACACAGCTGCAATCATCTTTGGTCCTCTTTTGCTTTGCTGCAAGTGCAAAGCTCCCAATGCCAGCGATTATCCCTACAGTTGCGGAAGGACTCCAAGTTGATGTCTGACGCGTCTGATGAGTGCGAGGCACATCTTCCTGCAATTTTTGAGATCTGGTACAGGGCGCTTGAGCTGGAGCCACTGGAGCCACGAAAGCATGGGCCACATAAGCCCCAGCGACAGCGCCCAACATCTTGCTCTTCACAGCCATGCTGAAATGGGATGGGTGCACAAATGAGAGAGCAGAAAAGCTTGCGGCATTTTACAGCCTTTCAAGTCAAGGACAAACATGGAAAAACGCTTAAAAGGGAAGTTCTCTGCTCACCGTCAAGCTTTGTGGAACTCTTCTCTGCCCCAAAGCGTTCTCTCAGCAGTTGACTCCCATCGCCGAGAAGCGAAGCGACCTCGATAGGACTGGACACGAATTCAGTCCACATCGTTTTTCACGACTTGGGTTGCTCCAATTCTAAGAATTATCTTGGCAGGAAACCGCTAATTTCAAGCACTTGCACAAATGAAAGCGTGAAGAGCTTCAAAGCGACCCGCTTTCCGCAATGGGTTTCTCTTAGGTGCACACAGCTCGGGCAAGAGCAGCTTGCGCATCTGCTGGAACCTGTCAAATGTTGAAGGCTGTCATCCAAGTTCTAGAAATGGTGGTAGGTATATATATATATATATATATGTATATGTTTGCAAATATGAATTCAGATGATTGCAGTAAAAGGGAAACTTTCGAATTTGGAAAGATAACCACCAAAATCCACATCCAAAGACGTCCGAAGTATGCTACCTGGCCTGCTCCGTGCGCCGACCCCGAAGAGGGATTGGCCTTGGCGAGGCTGTGCTCCAAGCAGCTCCAGCACTCCAGCTGGGCACCTGACTCTGGGTTCACAGCTGCTTTGGCCTCAGCTCTGAAGCTGTGAACATACGACCTGATACGACCTGTACCTTACCTACCTTACCTACCTTACCTACCTTGCCTGTAAGGCTCTCTATATCCTGGGTTTCTGGGCGTCCTCTTTTTTTGCACATGGTCTGAATGTCCCAAGCCCCTGGCGACGCTTCGAGCTGAAGATCGTGGCCTGTGCTGCCAGTGCTGTACCGAGGCCACTGGATGCCACTGGATCGGCATGGGCCTCGCAGGCCCTGCAGATGATCCCGAAGAAAGCGCTCCAGTGGACCTGGGGGCAAGGCCTCGCCCCTTCACAAAGGTGTGGCGTGTCTGGTGCTGTGACCACGCTGTGATCGTAACCAGATGTGTTTCTGCGGATCTTCGAATCCAACCATCGACCAAAATCCATCTGAACCTGTGACCCTGACGAGGACTTCTTCATCGTGCCGCTCACGCCCTGTTCAACCCACTGCGGCCAGACACCGTTGCACAGCTCCCAAATCACTGCGAGAAATTTGATTATGGATGATGAAGAGCAACGTGCCATACAGTACGATAAAAAATGCGTGAAAGCATTACACCATCACATCTGCATCACATACAGGTACGAATAGCAACCTATGAGTCCGATGAGGCTCTGAGCTGAAGATGCTACTGACATGACGATAGGGATGGATAGGGATGGATGAGGATAATCATGGAATGTGCGAGAATATGTGAAAATGATGGTGAATCACAATGAGATGTGACTTGACGGAAGACCCGGGTCTCGCCCCTTTTTGCAAGAATTGACTCACAAGAAAGCTGTGACAGGTTGTTTTATGAAACACTGTCACTTTTGCTTCCAGAAAAGCTTCACTTTTGCAAAGTTCAGTGTTTCTTATCTTCCAACATTTTGCCCTCAACTTACTCACGGCCATCGCAGCCAAAGTGTGTGACTTGCACCACAGTCAGTTCCGCACATTCGGCGCAGAAGTATCCAATGAGCCCCGGCCTTCCACACACAGAGACACCGAGGGGACCATTTGTTGAACCAAGGCGAACACCTTGGTGGAACACCTTGGGGGAAGGGACACCTTGACTCTCAACTCCAAGGAGTTAGCAGAGACCCGAGATTTCACTTCGGGGACCTTGTAGGATGATGGGCTCAGCACCTGGCAGCGCCCAAATGGTCGGGCATGGTCTCAGAATGTCTCAAGCCAACTCTTTTTCAGCTAACTATGCTAGATTCTAAAGTTAAGTGAAGCTAGTTCAAGCAAATCAAAACCAAAAGAAAAAGCGAACTCAGCTTTCTGTCTGGCACTTCAGTGATTGCAGGGAAGCGGCTCGCCTCTTCTTTCACGACTAGAAGGCCTCGCACCTCAACCCACGCGCTAAGCTTTAAACAGAAAGCCCTATCCAAGAAAGGGATGGAAAGGAAAGGTGGTGGCAAACGGATGGAGAGGGTCTCAACTCTTTGGTTCACCTTCAAAGGAAACGACTTTCGGCAGCTACAAACTTAGCATCCATTTTGGGCCTAGAAGCTGTCTCCTTTTGCAAACTGGCAAGTGTATAGTGATCTTTGCAAATTGTGCAGCTTGAATTTGCGACTGAAGTCACAGTGGTCACATTGTTGCTGTGCTCAAGTCATGTCTGCTCGGGAAGACTTGGCTAAGCTGAGTTCTCATTGGTCCAACGCGCTCGCGGCTCAAATTCCGCGGACCGACCCGAGGCGGACCTCAGGGAGAGACACTCTGTTTGTAACACCTTTTTTGCTAACATTCCTTGAAATTGGACAAGTTTTAGCTATTCCGAATATATACATGTGTAAAAATATTCTATTCAAGATTATTTGTTGAGTGTGCATTTTTTAGTGTTTCTTGACTTGAATTGACTTCATGGATTCATGGATTCATGGAGCCACCGTGATCGAGACCCCAGCCTGTGATTTTGCGCTCGCCACCGGCCTGTTGTCATCGAAAACGCAAAGGTTTGAGGTTCTCCACGCTGTTTCCCGTTGAGGTTCCAACTTGTCGCGCGGATGGCCTGACAATCCAGAAGTTTTGGAAAAACACGTGGAGCCTTTCAAAACCAAGTGCGGAAAATGAGAAAAAGTAAAAGTTGTAGCAATATGGTCATTAAAGAATGAGAGCAAAAGTGTGTAAAAAAAGAGTGTCTAAGAGCCCAAACCCAATGCGAAAAAATGAACGACGGAAGAGATCTGATTTGGACCCTGGCCTGTCTGTGATTGGCATGGAACTGCAACGTCTTCGGACTGCATCTCTGATCCTAAAAAGGGATAAGCTGAAGATCAAACAAGGATCCCTTCCTCAAAGGATGGATCTCCTCTGCTACCAAGTAGTTCTTCACACCGATCCTTTTTAAAGTCCTGCCACTAAGGATCCAACGCTGGATCAGTCAAATTTTGTCGCAGTTTCTTGGCAATCTCTGCTCCTGAAAGGTTTCAGAATGCTCACGGCAAGACCAGGGATACAAGAAATGATGCACTACATTCACCAAGTGGCACTGAGGACAAGGCGTTTACTCAATAAATTGTGATGCCCCGGCTCAGAAACCTTGACCCATTCAAATTTGGACCCCGCCAAATCAACAGATCTTGCAAGAAGCAGCGCAGGGCAGTGTAGGACTCCGGCAAAAGATGAAGCACATGGGGCCATGTGTACCATTTTAGCAAGGAAAACCCTTGAAACACTGCTGCAATGTTGAGATAAAAGTGACGTTAGTGCTATACATGTTGGAAAGCCCTTGAAACACGGTCCAAACACAATCCCAGTTGCTAGGAATGTTCCCATCATTTTTTCAACAAATTTGGTTCCAACATCGAGTGTATCCTGATGCCTGCTTGTGCGGTGACGTCTTGCGTGTGTCTCTACTCTGCTTGCCTTCTACCGCTGGATGAAAAACGATTTAACAGTTGGGTGATTGAAGTTGGTCAGGAGCATGCGCAAGGAAAGTTCCGTTTTCAATGCGTTGACACAAGAAAATGACCATTCACGTAGCGTGAATCCTCCATTGCATGAAGTGCCTCTCCGTTTCCAATCTGTGTCACGAGGCTGGCAAAAACTGTTGTAACACCTCTCAACTACCTGAAAACAAACACCATGGTGCCCATGTTTCAACGGACCATTTTCTCCATCTTCTCCATCTTCTCCAGCGAGAAGCCTACTCCGTCTCCAGATCCGAGGCCTAGCAGGATGGGTTGTGGAATGGTCAAATCCACCTGCCAAGATCTGCCAAGTGGATTTCTCCTGGATTTTCAGATTCATCTCAAAATAGTTCAAGAAGAAACACTACCCAAATCAAACCAAGACCTGAATTTCAAAATGGCCTGCCTTTCAGCCTGGGATAGTTGTAACACCTGAAATGGTCAGCTTCAAACTTTGCAAGGCCTTCACTTTGAGGGAGATACTGCCCAGCTTGGCCCATCTCAATACCTTGCGCAGAATTGAACAACTTCAAGTTAGAATAGTTTGATGACTTCCAGATTCAGCACCGCGTGCGTTTTGCAGATTATGATCACTTTTTCCGGCCAGCCAAGTGTGGATCAACCACAGCACACAGCAGTGGCTCAGTGACCCACCGTTGGGCTGCTAGCACGTTCTGGAGCTAGGTGAAATGGACCTCAGAACAGCTATTGGCATCCAGTGACTGCTCGCAACCGCTGGAGTTTGGCACCAGTATCCACGAACCAACGATACAACATGTGCAGCTCCACCAGAATTTGTCGTGGCTGCACCACTCACCACTGATAAAGGAGGAGTTCCAGCAAGCAGCTCCGATGCGTCGACAGTAAGATCAGTAAGCACAAGTAAGTTCAAGCAACTTCATTCTGCACCAATGGAGCGTTGAAATTAACAAAAACTGTCCAGATTCCCAGACTCAAAAATTTGTAGAAAAATCACAGGGTACTGACGGGTTGGGTATAGGTCTTATTGGCCTTTTCCAATTAGTTGCCTCCTTTATTTCAGGGTGAGTTGTTTCTTGCGAGAGTCATGGCTAGTACTGCTGAGGTGTCCCCGTTAGTGCGGCCGAAACTCTCCACATCAACCTGTCGAATGCCACGACTCTGCGGTTGAGGCATCCGCGAGCACACTGAGGCCATTTTCAGCCCGCCGTTGCCGCTCACCTTTGCAACTCCACAGTATCACAGCTTCGCTGATGGTAGTAACCACCAAAGCCAAGAGTAGTTGCGCATCTGTTCACTTCTAGTTATCTGCGACTCCACCAAGAGTTTCACAACAAGACATTTAAGTGGTTACCACTGATGATTATCCAGATCTTGTCCTGGATACTCGCTGGTGGAGTAGCGCACAACTGGACTGCGACAACTCGCAGCTGTCACAACTCAGAACTGAGGCTGCAACGTTCCAATTGACCCAAGCGCTTTCTCACCTGTCGTGTCTCAAGCACTTCAGGTGAGGAATCATGGAGATGGAGCGGCGACAATTTTTCCTGAAGACTTTCCCCATCGATATCTCGTCGAGCCTTCATCATAGCACGCTTCAGGGCCAGATTTTGGCCTGCAAACGCTGCACGAAAAGAACTCGTGGAACGACCAGTGGAACAACCAGTGGAACCAGGCGCTGTGACACCGTTCGAGCAACAAGAACGGTTCCACAACCTGGACATGACTGGACACCTGAAGCTTCCGACCTTCCAAACGCACAGGGACGAGGCGACCATCTGCCAGTAGCCAGGGATGCCTTGCAGAGGCACAGTGGCACTGTTGCAGTTCCTTCAACAGCCATGGCAAGGCAAAGGCTCCAGCTTCTCCAGACCATCACCCTGGCGGATGGCGCAAGTGGCACAGGCACAGATCTGTGATGTGTCAAAGCTGATATGACGCTGGGCCTCGCCGGGACTGGTCACATCGGGCGGTTCCTCCAGGGTGGTTTCCATGGACTGACTTGTTACGTGACTTGTTTCACTTTTCCCGTGGCCTTCACTCCGACGAGGCAAAGCTCTGCGGTTCGCTGGATGATGGATGAATCACCGTACATGACGCTTTGCTGCCTAAGCGACAGCCAACCTTTGCCCACAAGTCTCTGCCCAGGTGAGAAAAACGTTGACCCCCTCCAATGACCCCGAAAAAATGTAGGCAATCATAGGCAATGTCGACTTGATACACCCTGAAATGTTCTGGGATTTGGCCGAACCGAAGTCACAAGTTAAAACATCAAAAAGCACACATGCAGCTGCAGAGTCATAATCAACCCACTGAGCAGCCCGCCAATGGACCTACCAAACACCCATGAATGGGCCAACCAATGGACCCACCAATCAAATCCACTCAGACTGACCTATTCCCGCCAACTCAACCAACATCCACCACCAACAACAGCAACAGCAACAGCAAGCAGTCCAAGTCAGCCATTTTCCAACTCTCCTTGTTGCAGAATCCCCTGCCACACCCACAGAAATGCCCACAACTCTTTGGCTTCGTACTTGATGGAGCCGCGAACATCCAATGGCGCTTGCCGGTTCGTCTTGACCCAGCAAGTGTCCTGGAGAGCTTCTCATGAACTGCGGACAAAATATCCAACTGCATTGAAGATTGATGCGTTTTTCACGCCCTGGTTCGAGTGTACGTCTGCACCAATGGAGCGCTGAAGTTGACAAAAACTGTCCAAGTTCCCAAAAAAAATGTATAAAAATCAGAAGGGTATGGGTTGGGTATAGGTATTTTTCAGAGTGAGTTGTTTCTTGTGAGAGTCATGGCTAGTCCGCTGAATTGTCCCGATTAGTGTGGATACATACATCTCCAAACTGGTGTGATTTATTGAAAAAATGTAGAAAGCTGAAACTTTGGTGAGATGTGAAACCGTTTTGGAATCGAAATGCCGTTTCTGACCTCAACTGCGTGTTCTGCCAATGTCTGCTTGAAACATTCCACAAGACGGAAGGGCTCTCAATCCATGACTCGTAAGTTCCAATACTACAAGATGTTACCAAAAGATATTCAACCTAGTCCTAGCATGTCCTAGCACGTGTTCGTATACACTAAAGCATGCCGCACCAAAGCCCCCAGGATAAATTTGGCAGTCTTGCCACCATCACCCCTTGAAAGTCAATGATTTGAAGCCATGCAGCGAACTATGGAACTTTCGAATTCGAGACCAAATCATCAGGACGTCAAAAATGTTGGCAGTCCAGTCTCGCCTGGATTGCAGCTAGGCCAGCAATGCACATGGTGGGGTGGCAGTACCTCGCGGCACCCTCACGCCCTTCCAGGACGCTGCATGTCCGAGCCTGAAAAGTTCACAATGAAACAATGAAACAATGAAAGATATTGTAAATCATGCCGTGAATGCCGTGAATGCTGCGATGGCCATCTATTGGTGGTGAAGAAACGAAACAGCACAGCGAAACTCTTCATCCTAACGTCGCAGCCCCAGCTGGTCACTCGGTCTCACTGAGCTTCTCCTCAGGACCCTTCAAACAAATCTGCCGAACGTCCCAGCCTCGCTGGCGGTGGCTTTTTACGAGCTCTGTGAACCGTCGCCAGCTGCAAGGGTATCGTGGCATGGGTAATTTAAATGTTTCCGTGCTTCTTGGCCAACATCAAAACTTTTGAAATCATCCACTCTTGCGCCAGATTTGGGACCGGGCCAAGAACCGATTCAGCCGTGTCCGAGAAGCTCTTGACCTCAAGAGTTCGGAAAACCCCTTGAGCTCTCAAACTTTAGTTCATCCACCGTTAACACAAATAATCCCATACTTCTTTGGCTATTGTTCACTGGTAGGGCAAAAATGACTCTGAGCTATGATGGAAGAACACACCAATTCCAGGCTGGAGCAACTCTTGGTTTGAGGCCCCGACATCCACTCGCGCTCCAACTGCAAGGACGAAATTCCTGAGAACTTGAGAAGTTGTGGAATGGTCACGTTTCCCTGGAGTCCTGTGTTGAAAACAGCTGAATGTCCAATCCAATGACGTAGCCCAGGTTGAAACTCAAGGTGCGGACCCTCTACTGGAAAGTGGAGCGTGGGCCTGCACAGAGATGAAGTTAGCCCGGAAAAAGACCCCAAACAATGGTTAGAGGCACACATATTACGCACGTTCAAAACTCCTTTGACAGTGATAGAAAACCCTTGGCAAAAGCTTTACGGTGAGAGAAGTTGGTGAAAGGGGCAAGATCAGCAAGAATTACCTCTTTGCCTTATACATGATTAAAGGCATCTGTGTGATTCTTATCTATGAAAGGAAGAGAATGTGACCCACAACCCGCACAGAGTGTGCTCCTGATCCGCATCCTGTCTTGCGAACGCAAACGCTGCTCGACGCATAGAAGCCTGTCCAGCACACTGCGACGAATATAGTCAGATCCGAAAGAAACATTCCACCCAAGCACATTCACCACTCCTTTAATCGATGCACATCAAAATGGAATAGAGGGTCCTACATGTAGGCGATACTGATGCACCCATACATGTGGAGAAAGACAGAGAGTATCCTTTACTTGGACCAAGGCTGCTCATGAACTGCGGACACAAATATCCAGCTGTATTGAAGATTGATACTGTGTGAAAGTCCTATGGATTTTTCATGCCCTGGTTCGAGTGCAAAAGGAAATGGAACTCTGACTTGTGCACTAGGTCTGCACCAATGGAGCGTTGAAATTAACAAAAACTGTCCAGATTCCTACACTCAAAAATTTGTAGAAAAATCAGGGGGTACTGACGGGTTGGGTATAGGTCTTATTGGCCTTTTCCAATTAGTTGCCTCCTTTATTGCAGGGTGAGTTGTTTCTTGCGAGAGTCATTGCTAGTACTGCTGAGGTGTCCCCGCTAGCGCGGCCGAAATTAGGACGAGGGCAATGACGACCCGCACTGACCCATTTTGCTTGAACATGCGTTTTGAAAACGCATATGAAAATATTGGATTTACAATATTTTGCCAACATGCATATACAGCGTCATGCTTGGCCGCAAAGTTTCTCCAGCCTTGTTTGACGTCTCGTCAATCATATTCCTCGGGATATCTTGGGCAGGTCAAGAACAAGCTTGCGGCTTCACAAAATGGTTGCGTCTCGTCTCAGAGCAGGGCGTCCGCCGAACAGCAGCAGGAGTTCCACAAGCAGTCCATGACCTGCGAAATTTTCATGTTTGGATTTTGATGGGCGTCAAAGACGTCGCACAAACAGCATGGCCTTCCAAAAAATTGGGAAGACAGGTTTCTGGGCCTCGGCCTGCAAATTTCCAGCACACAGCCAAAGAAAACAGGCATCATGTGAATCATCAGCCTCCTGTTCGTAGTATAGGGCCAGCTTGTTCAGGCGGATCTGCTCCCGGACGAATGCCGCAGGCAAGTCCAGCTTGCTCACAGCCATGGCAAAGTGAAGATCTATCTGTCTATCTTCTTTCTATCCATCTACCTAACTATCTATCTACCTTCCTATCTATTTATCTATCTATCCACCTATCCATATATCTACCTATCTATGTATGTATCTATCTATCTATCTATCTATCTATCTATCTATCTATCTATCTATCTATCTATCTATCTATCTATCTCTTTTTCTTTTGATGTATATTGATGTGTGGCGGTCTTTGAGTTGAGGCAAGGCTGCAGCCAAGAAAAATGCAGTTTCCATGCAAGGAAACACCATCAAACACCATCTTTTGAATGATACATACATGATTAAAAAACAAACTGCACAGAGTTTCAAACTGCAGCGTTGCTCTCTTTGCTAAGACATGCTGCTTCTTCTTGGCAGCACTGCCTTGTGCAGCGCCACCGCCGTTGAAAGTGGCGTGTTTGAACGCTTCCAAAAGCTCCTGCAGAGGCTTGGGTCCTCCCTGCGAGATGCTACTGGGAAGCCGCAATTTGTATCGTAGCAAAGCCCAACAGGTCAATAGGCTTACCCCCAAAATGGATCATTGGGGGGGTAACCCTATTTTGAGAAAGCCCCATATCACATATCACAACATATCACATCTGATTCTGCTGTAACTTATGTTGTTCAACCACACTCTGTGGGCAGGATGCCCGTGAACCACAGAGTCGCCAATGGATTTGGATTGTCACTTGGAAGCCAGAAATGTTATAATGTATATTTACATGTTAATATGTACATGTGTGCATAATTATTCATTTCTAAACCTATAAATATATGTTCAACGTATTATTTACATCTTCTTTGGTGAGAGCACCTCATGCCGCGCCATGGCCATGCACCGGATATGCCTTGTGAGCCTTCATGAGGTCGGCGTGCTGCCTTTGCAGCGAGGTGTGAGACTGAAGCCTCGGCACAGCTGTCGCTGGTCACGGGCGGTCCAAGCCAACCCTGCTAGGCCCGCCCAAAGTTGATGATTGGATGGGCGTCACTCCAAATCCTTGCAGCCAACAAGAGATTTCAATGAAAGTTGCGCTGCATAGTCTGACTGCATAAGCTTGGGTGGTTCTTTCGCGTCATGCAGCATAGCGGTGTCCATAGCTGTGTCGTGTCCCCACAAACGGTAAGAAAGCAATATGGGATGAGACTTTGCGTGACTTGGGAGCGCTACCACTTGAGGACCCAATACCACAAATGAGCACAGGTCACGGGAAGACACTGGCCACTATAGACCGGGAAATTTGGGGTTGGTAGCATAGATTCACATGAACATATGCACTTTTGTCATTTACATGTTTATACATGTTTACACATGTCTAAATATGCGCTTAATTATCGGTAAATATTGCATGTCCTGTAGAACTACATGTCTCCAAAGTACTCCTGGAATCTTGTGGATTCCTTGATTGACATCTGATTAACATCTGATTGACACCGAAAGCAAGCAATCCTCTGTGTCAAATGCTGTAAAGCACCAAGGAGCAAGTCATGATGCAAGGCCATCATCTCCTGCAACCAGGAATGTCTGGTCCCATCCCATTCTCCGTCACCAACCGACTTCAGGAACGTCCGAAAGCTCAGTACCAGTCCCAATGCTTCCCACAACTCAGGGGAGATCAGGGGAGTAGGAACCTACAAAATGGAAATCGTGTCCCAACAAGGAAGTAACAAAAGTGAGACTAGGATAAACAACTTGAAGAAAGCAAAACAACTGTAGAACAATGTCATTTCCAACTCAGGTGTTTGAGTAACTGCGGATCATGACATGGCACTCTGCCTATTTCTCCTTTTTCCGGCTTCGTACTTCATAGAGCCGCGAGCATCCAATGGCGCTTGCCGGTTCGCCTTGACCCAGCAAGTGTCCTGGAGAGCTTCTCATGAACTGCGGACAAAATATCCAACTGTATTGAAGATTGATGCGTTTTTCACGCCCTGGTTCGAGTGTACGTCTGCACCAATGGAGCGCCGAAGTTGACAAAAGCTGTCCAAGCTCCCAAAAAAATGTAGAAAAATCAGAGGGGTATGGGTTGGGTATAGGTATTTTTCAGAGTGAGTTGTTTCTTGTGAGAGTCATGGCTAGTCCGCTGAATTGTCCCGATTAGTGTGGATATACATCTTCAAACTGGTGTGATTTTTGTATTGGACATTGAGAAGAAGTTGAAAGCTGAAACTTTGGTGAAATGTGAAACCGTTTTTGGAATCTAAATGCCAATTCTGACCTCAACTGCGTGTTCTGCCAATGTCTGCTTGAAACATTCCACAAGACGGAAGGGCTCTCAATCCATGACTCGTAAGTTCCAATACTACAAGATGTTACCAAAAGATATTCAATCTACTGCTGACACGTGTTCGTATGCACTCAAGCATGCGGCACGTGGCAGTCTTGTCACCATCTCCCCTTGAAAGTCAATGATTTGAAGCCATGCAGCGAACTATGGAACTTTCGAATTCGAGACCAAATCATTAGGACGTCAAAAATGTTGGCAGTCCAATCTCGCCTGGATTGCAGCTAGGCCAGCAATGCACATGGTGGGGTGGCAGTACCTCGCGGCACCCTCACGCCCTTCCAGGACGCTGCATGTCCAAGCCTGAAAAGTTCACGATGAAAGATACCGTAAATCATGCCGTGAATGCCGTGAATGCTGCGATGGCCATCTATTGGTGGTGAAGAAACGAAACAGCACAGCGAAACTCTTCATCCTAATGTTGCAGCCCCAGCTGGTCACTCGGTCTCACTGAGCTTCTCCTCAGGACCCTTCAAACAAATCTCCGGGACGACCCGGCCTCGCTGACCGTGGCTTTTTGCGAGCTGTGTTAACCGTCGCCAGCTGCAAGGGTATTGTGGCGGTAAAATGTTCTCGTGCTTCTTGGCCAACATCAAAACTTTTAAATCATCCACTCCTGCGTCAGATTTGGGACCGGGCCAAGAATGGATTCAGCCGTGTCCGAGAAGCTCTTGACCTCAAGAGTTCGGAAAACCCCTTGAGCTCTCAAACCTTAGTTCACCCACCATCAACACTGATAATTTCATACTTGGTTGGCTATTGTTCAGTGGTAGAATACTGTAGTTTAAATGACTTTGAGCTATGATGAAAAACGCACCAATTCCAGGCTGGAGCAACTCTTGGTTTGAGGCCCCGACATCCACTCGCGCTCCAACTGCAAGGACGAAATTCCTGAGAACTTGAGAAGTTGTGGAATCGTCACGTTTCCCTGAGTCCTGTGTTGAAAACAGCTGAATGTCCAGTCCAATGACACGTAGCAGGTTGAAACTCAAGGTGCGGACCCTCTACTGGAAAGTGGAGCGTGGGCCTGCACAGAGATGAAGTTAGCCCGGAAAAAGACCCCAAACAATGGTTAGAGGCACACATATTACGCACGTTCAAAACTCCTTTGACAGTGATAGAAAACCCTTGGTAAAAGCTTTACGCTGAGAGAAGTTGGTGAAAGGGGTTCCTTGAAAAGATCTCTGTACTTTCGTAGAAGGATTTGCTCACCTGGGAAGAGCTCTGCATGAGGTCCTGTGAGAAAGTTTGGGCAAGATGCGCAAGATGCCTTGAATCTCTGGAAGAGATCCCTGGTCTACATGAGGTCAGGTGAGAGAGTTCGGCACGATCCATGTCTTGTGCAAAACTGTTTGCGGTTCTGTCAACTGCTTGGAGCGAACTCCGATCGAACTCAGACCTTTTCATTCACCGCACCCCTTGGAACAAAACCAGTCTTCAACATGACAATTCACCACAAATTCTCCGGTCAAAGAGATTCGAGAAGCGCCTTGTCTGGCATGCTGCCAGTTCTTTCTTGAGAAGAACAGCGAGCCTAGAGAAAACACAAAAGAGTCAAAACGAATCAAGTCAAACCAATCTAAGTTTTCACTCAAAAGTCCCGCTTCACTGAATTCGGTTGCTATGATGTCAACAATGCAAAAGTCACAGGTTCCCATTCCCTGTCCTTTCAGTTATCAACTCTCCACATCAACCTGTCGAATGCCACGACTCTGCGGTTGAGGCATCCGCGGGCACACTGAGGCCATTTTCAGCCCGCCGTTGCCGCTCACCTTTGCAACTCCACAGTACCACAGCTTCGCTGATGATAATAACCACCAAAGCCAAGAGTAGTTGCGCATCTGTTCACTTCTAGTTATGTGCGACTCCACCAAGAGTTGCACAAGCAGACATTTAAGTGGTTACCACTGATGATTATCCAGATCTTGTCCTGGATACTCGCTGGTGGAGTAGCGCACAACTGGACTCCGACAACTCGCAGCTGTCACAACTCAGAACTGAGGCTGCAACGTTCCAATTGACCCAAGCGCTTGCTCACCTGTCGTGTCTCAAGCACTTCCGGTGAGGAATCGTGGAGATGGGGCGGCGACAATTTTTCCTGAAGACTTTCCCCATCGATATCTCGTCGCGCCTTCATCACAGCGTGCTTCAGGGCCAGATTTTGGCCTGCAAACGCTGCACGAAAAGGACCCGTGGAACGACCAGTGGAACAACCAGTGGAACCAGGCGTTGTGACACTGTTCGAGCAACAAGAACGGTTCCACAACCTGGACATGACTGGACACGTGAAGCTTCCGACCTTCCAAACGCACAGGGACTAGGCGACCATCTGCCAGTAGCCAGGGATGCCTTGCAGAGGCACAGTGGCACTGTTGCAGTTCCTTCAACAGCCATGGCAAGGCAAAGGCTCCAGCTTCTCCAGACCATCACCCTGGCGGAATGCGCAAGTGGCACAGGCACAGATCTTTGATGTGTCAAAGCTGATATGACGCTGGGCCTCGCCGGGACTGGTCACATCGGGCGGTTCCTCCAGGGTGGTTTCCATGGACTGACTTGTTACGTGACTTGTTTCACTTTTCCCGTGGCCTTCACTCCGACGAGGCAAAGCTCTGCGGTTCGCTGGATGGTGGATGAATCACCGTACATGACGCTTTGCTGCCTAAGCGACAGCCAACCTTTGCCCACAAGTCTCTGCCCAGGTGAGAAAAACGTTGACCCCCTCCAATGACCCCGAAAAAATGTAGGCAATCATAGGCAATGTCGACTTGATACACCCTGAAATGTTCTGGGATTTGGCCAAACCGAAGTCACAAGTTCAAACATCAAAAAGCACACATGCAGCTGCAGAGTCATAACCAACCCACTGAGCAGCCCACCAATGGACCTACCAAACACCCATGAATGGGCCAACCAATGGACCCACCAATCAAATCCACTTAGACTGACCTATTCCCGCCAACTCAACCAACATCCACCACCAACAACAGCAACAGCAACAGCAAGCAGTCCAAGTCAGCCATTTTCCAACTCTCCCTGTTGCAGAATCCCCTGCCACACCCACAGAAATGCCCACAACTCTATGGCTTCGTACTTGATGGAGCCGCGAACATCCAATGGCGCTTGCCGGTTCGTCTTGACCCAGCAAGTGTCCTGGAGAGCTTCTCATGAACTGCGGACAAAATATCCAACTGTATTGAAGATTGATGAGGTGTTAAGGTCACATGCGTTTTTCACGCCCTGGTTGGAGTGCAAAAGCAAGTCGAACCCTGACTTGCGCAGTACGTACGTCTGCAACAATGGAGCGCCGAAGTTGACAAAAACTGTCCAAGTTCCCAAAAAAAATGTAGAAAAATCAGCGGGGCATGGGTTGGGTATAGGTATTTTCAGAGTGAGTTGTTTCTTGTGAGTCATGGCTAGTCCGCTGAAGTGTCCCGATGTGTGTGGATATATACATTTCCAAATTGACGTGATTTGTGTATTGGACATTGAGAAGAAGTTGAAAGCTGAAACTTTGGTGAAATGTGAAACCGTTTTGGAATCGAAATGCCGTTTCTGACCTCAACTGCGTGTTCTGCCAATGTCTGCTTGAAACATTCCACAAGACGGAAGGGCTCTCAATCCATGACTCGTAAGTTCCAATACTATAACATGTTACCAAAAGATATTCAACCTAGTCCTAGCATGTCCTAGCATGTCCTAGCACGTGTTCGTATACACTAAAGCATGCCGCACCAAAGCCCCCAGGATAAATTTGGCAGTCTTGCCACCATCACCCCCTTGAAAGTCAATGATTTGAAGCCATGCAGCGAACTATGGAACTTTCGAATTCGAGACCAAATCATCAGGACGTCATAAATGTTCGCAGTCCAATCTCGCCTGGATTGCAGCTAGGCCAGCAATGCACATGGTGGCGTGGCAGTACCTCGCGGCACCCTCACGCCCTTCCAGGACGCTGCATGTCCGAGCCTGAAAAGTTCACAATGAAACAATGAAAGATACCGTAAATCATGCCGTGAATGCCGTGAATGCTGCGATGGCCATCTATTGGTGGTGAAGAAACGAAACAGCACAGCGAAACTCTTCATCCTAATGTTGCAGCCCCAGCTGGTCACTCGGTCTCACTGAGCTTCTCCTCGGGACCCTTCAAACAAATCTGCCGAACGTCCCAGCCTCGCTGACCGTGGCTTTTTGCGAGCTGTGTTAACCGTCGCCAGCTGCAAGGGTATCATGGCGGTAAAATGTTCTCGTGCTTCTTGGCCAAGATGAAACTCTTAAAATCATCCACTCTTGCGTCAGATTTGGGACCAGGCCAAGAACGGATTCAGCCGTGTCCGACAAGCTCTTGACCTCAAGAGTTCGGAAAACCCCTTGAGCACTCAAACCATAGTTCACCCACCTTCAACACTGATAATTTCATACTTGGTTGGCTATTGTTCAGTGGTAGAATAAATTAAATGGCTCTGAGCTATGATGGAAGGACACCCCAATTCCAGGCTGGAGCAACTCTTGTTTTGAGGCCCCGACATCCACTCGCGCTCCAACTGCAAGGACGAAATTCCTGAGAACTTGAGAAGTTGTGGAATGGTCACATTTCCCTGGAGTCCTGTGTTGAAAAAAGCTGAATGTCCAGTCCAATGACGTAGCAGGTTGAAACTCAAGGTGCGGACCCTCTACTGGAAAGTGGAGCGTGGGCCTGCACAGAGATGAAGTTAGCCCGGAAAAAGACCCCAAACAATGGTTAGAGGCACACATATTACGCACGTTCAAAACTCCTTTGACAGTGATAGAAAACCCTTGGTAAAAGCTTTACGCTGAGAGAAGTTGGTGAAAGGGGTTCCTTGAAAAGATCTCTGTACTTTCGTAGAAGGATTTGCTCACCTGGGAAGAGCTCTGCATGAGGTCCTGTGAGAAAGTTTGGGCAAGATGCGCAAGATGCCTTGAATCTCTGGAAGAGATCCCTGGTCTACATGAGGTCAGGTGAGAGAGTTCGGCACGATCCATGTCTTGTGCAAAACTGTTTGCGGTTCTGTCAACTGCTTGGAGCGAACTCCGATCGAACTCAGACCTTTTCATTCACCGCACCCCTTGGAACAAAACCAGTCTTCAACATGACAATTCACCACCAATTCTCGGGTCAAAGAGATTCGAGAAGCGCCTTGTGTGGCATGCTGCCGGTCCTTTCTTGAGAAGAACAGCGAGCCTAGAGAAAACACAAAAGAGTCAAAACGAATCAAGTCAAACCAATCTAAGTTTTCGCTCAAAAGTCCCGCTTCACTGAATTCGGTTGCTATGATGTCAACATTGCAAAAGTCACAGGTTCCCATTCCCTGTCCTTTCAGTTATCAACTCTCCACATCAACCTGTCGAATGCCACGACTCTGCGGTTGAGGCATCCGCGAGCACACTGAGGCCATTTTCAGCCCGCCGTTGCCGCTCACCTTTGCGACTCCACAGTACCACAGCTTCGCTGATGGTAGTAACCACCAAAGCCAAGAGTAGTTGCGCATCTGTTCACTTCTAGTTATGTGCGACTCCACCAGGAGCTTCACAAGCAGACATTTAAGTGGTTACCACTGATGATTATCCAGATCTTGTCCTGGATATTCGCTGGTGGAGTAGCGCACAACTGGACTCCGACAACTCGCAGCTGTCACAACTCAGAACTGAGGCTGCAACGTTCCAATTGACCCAAGCGCTTGCTCACCTGTCGTGTCTCAAGCACTTCCGGTGAGGAATCATGGAGATGGAGCGGCCACAATTTTTCCTGAAGACTTTCCCCATCGATATCTCGTCGCGCCTTCATCACAGCGTGCTTCAGGGCCAGATTTTGGCCTGCAAACGCTGCACGAAAAGGACCCGTGGAACGACCAGTGGAACAACCAGTGGAACCAGGCGTTGTGACACCGTTCGAGCAACAAGAACGGTTCCATAGCCTGGACATGACTGGACACCTGAAGCTTCCGACCTTCCAAACGCACAGCGACTAGGCGACCATCTGCCAGTAGCCAGGGATGCCTTGCAGAGTCACAGTGGCACTGTTGCAGTTCCTTCAACAGCCATGGCAAGGCAAAGGCTCCAGCTTCTCCAGACCATCACCCTGGCGGATGGCGCAAGTGGCACAGATCTGTGACGTGTCGCTGATCTGACTTGTTACGTGACTTGTTTTACTTTTCCCGTGGCCTTCACTCCGACGAGGCAAAGCTCTGCGGTTCGCTGGATGGTGGATGAATCACCGTACATGACGCTTTGCTGCCTAAGCGACAGCCAACCTTTGCCCACAAGTCTCTGCCCAGGTGAGAAAAACGTTGACACCCTCCAATGACCCCGAAAAAATGTAGGCAATCATAGGCAATGTCGACTTGATACACCCTGAAATGTTCTGGGATTTGGCCAAACCGAAGTCACAAGTTCAAACATCAAAAAGCACACATGCAGCTGCAGAGTCATAACCAACCCACTGAGCAGCCCACCAATGGACCTACCAAACACCCATGAATGGGCCAACCAATGGACCCACGAATCAAATCCACTCAGACTGACCTATTCCCGCCAACTCAACCAACATCCACCACCAACAACAGCAACAGCAACAGCAAGCAGTCCAAGTCAGCCATTTTCCAACTCTCCCTGTTGCAGAATCCCCTGCCACACCCACAGAAATGCCCACAACTCTATGGCTTCGTACTTGATGGAGCCGCGAACATCCAATGGCGCTTGCCGGTTCATCTTGACCCAGCAAGTGTCCTGGAGAGCTTCTCATGAACTGCGGACAAAATATCCAACCGTATTGAAGATTGATGAGGTGTTAAGGTCACATGCGTTTTTCACGCCCTGGTTGGAGTGCAAAAGCAAGTCGAACACTGACTTGCGCAGTATGTCTGCAACAATGGAGCGCCGAAGTTGACAAAAATTGTCCAAGCTCCCAAAAAAATGTAGAAAAATCAGAGGGGTATGGGTTGGGTATAAGTATTTTTCAGGGTGAGTTGTTTCTTGTGAGTCATGGCTAGTCCGCTGAAGTGTCCCGATGTGTGTGGATATATACATTTCCAAATTGACGTGATTTGTGTATTGGACATTGAGAAGAAGTTGAAAGCTGAAACTTTGGTGAGATGCGACACCGTTTTTGGAATCTAAATGCCGTTTCTGACCTCAACTGAGTGTTCTGCCAATGTCTGCTTGAAACATTCCACAAGACGGAAGGGCTCTCCGCTCTCAATCCATGACTCGCAAGTTCCAATACTACAACATGTTACCAAAAGATATTCAATCTACTGCTGACACGTGTTCGTATACACTCAAGCATGCGGCACTTGGCAGTCTTGCCACCATCAGCCCTTGAAAGTCAATGATTTGAAACCATGCAGCGAACTATGTAACTTTCGAATTCGAGACCAAATCATCAGGACATCAAAAATGTTGGCAGTCCAATCTCGCCTGGATTGCAGCTAGGCCCGCAACGCACATGGTGGGGTGGCAGTACCTCGCGGCACCCTCACGCCCTTCCGGGATGCTGCATGTCCAAGCCTGAAAAGCTCGCGATGAAAAGTACCATAGATCCTGCTGTGAATGCCGTGAATGCTGTAAATGCCATCTATTGGTGGTGAAGAAACGAAACAGTGTGCAGTGAAACTCTTCATCCTAATGTTGCAGCCCCAGCTGGTCACTCGGTCTCACTGAGCTTCTCCTCGGGACCCTTGAAACAAATCTCCGGGACGTCCCAGCCTCGCTGGCGGTGGATTTTTGCGAGCTCTGTTAGCCGTCGCCAGCTGCAAGGGTATTGTGGCGGTAAAATGTTCTCGTGCTTCTTGGCCAACATCAAAACTTTTAAATCATCGACTCCAGTTAGATTTGGGACCAGGCCAAGAACGGATTCAGCCGTGTCCGACAAGCTCTTGACCTCAAGAGTTCGGAAAACCCCTTGCACCTGACTCTACATTCACTGGACCTTTGACCTCAATGTGTGACAGTTCAAGCCTTGTTGATCTGTGGATCTCCGTGGATCTCTGTGTTTTAATCTGATCAGAGCAGATTGCAAGAACCAGCAACCATCATCATGAACGACCATTTCATATCAATAATCATCACTGTTCATGCCACCAACCATTTTCCGGCCCGAAAATCACACCTTTCAAAGTTGTAAGACTGTGTCACCTGGCACCTGGCCCCTCTGGGACAAGCACGGGAAGCAAGGACCTGGTGCAGCAGCGCAACGCCTGAGCCAAACAAAGCCTTGAGAAGTTGTCCAAATGTGAAAAATGAGCCTTCGACATGCTTCCTCAATCAAGGAATTCAACTTAATTACACTCAACATATGTGAATATATCATACACGAGTTCATGCATTTAGATAATGTACATAAACTAAGTACATATTCAATTGATAAATCTACACTTGATCAATCTTCATCTTCAACAAAGGCTTGCACTAAGCACCTGTCAAAACCTGGCTCCTACATGACCACCCGGCTGCGAGTTTCGGCCGACGCCTGTGCTGCCGCTGTGTTCTTTTTATTCAGCACCATCACCCTGACCTCCACACCACGCACACTTTAAGCGCCAGGCTTCAGGGACAAAATGTTGCTTCTCGGGAAAAAATGGTAGTCAATGTCAATGCAGTGGAATCTCCGTGGTGAAAGCAAATCCGCTCATTCAGAACCATCAAGAACTAAAGGCTCAAACATCAAAAAGCGCACATGCAGAGTAACCAACCGACTGAGCAGCCACCTGGTCAGTCGTACTCCTCAGAGGAGCTTTCTGGTCAACAAGAAATTGCGACTGGTTCTCACAGCCCACAAGCACAACTTATCAAAGGGATTCTGATCTCAGAGCTGAACATCCAGGCAACAGGAACAAGACGCCCAACAGCATTCAACCACCTGCGGAAGCTCGCGTTTGGATTTGATGGCCGTGGAAAATGGCACATGCTGTCACAGGGGCAGCCTGGCCTTCCAAAAGATTGGGAAATATGGTCTCTGTGCATGAGCCTGCGACTTTCTAGAGCAAGCCAGCTCAGAGAAAACACACATGATCACAGAGATTCACAAAGCACGCGCCTCCTTGAGATAGCGACGCCCTCTCTTTCTGAGGCGTTCTTGCTCCGCCAAAAACTTGGCCTCCAATTCCTGCCGGGAGGACAAAGCTCCCATGAAGTTTGCCTTTTGCTCCAAGAAAGTCCTCCACTTTTCGGCACATGGCTGTTCGGACCAGAGTCGGTTGCCCAGGAATTGAAATTGTCACCTCTCCAGCTGAAGCCTGTCGATCATTTACTTTTTTTGCTCCTTTGTTTGTCCACGTTTCCTTTTGTGTGATGTTTGCGTTCGTTTTCATCACCTCTTGTACTGTGGTTCCTCTTGGTGTCGAGCCAAGCGCTGGATGCAGAAAATGGGGGAACAGACCAGGAGTCAGCGGCTCAATTTGCAATGGTAGTCAAAAGTAAGCAGAATGCAATATTGGACATCTTTCCACTTTGCACGACATGTGAGCCTGAAATCCAACAAAAACCCAACATCTCTTTTTACCACATCCTGAAGCCTGCCCCGGGAACAGCCCGCCAAAGGAACCTTACCGGGGAACCCTAATGGGGCACCACAAAACCTCAACATGTGACCAAGGGATGAGCAGCTTTAGTGTCAGAACGGCAAAAATTGTCGACACAGCCACATGAAGGACAGATGAGGCATGCAAATCAGGAAACAAGTCGCAGAAATGTCTGGAAACTGAAGCCAGCAGGTAATCCAAAGAAGATATAGCCATGGGTCAAGAGCCAGAGAAACCCTAGCTGCTGACATATCAAAAGAGACCTGGCGAGTCTAACTGTTGAGACTTTCATCCATTCTTGGAAAAATCAATATGTGTTCTTTGCTCATACATGGCGCTTACCAACTAAAACCGGCAGATTTTTTTCTTTGTAAACACTCACCCTCTTTCTTCTCATTTTTCCATTCGGTCTGGCTGTCCAGCTGCCTGCGTGTTCTCCAGTCGCGGCAATGAATTGAAGTCACGAGTCGCATAGCTGCCGTACAAAGCAATCTGCAAGAAGATATTTTGCCTCAAGAGCAGATCGGTATGCGGAGTTCTTTGAGTAATACCTGCAAGCTTGACATGACATATATTTGATCTCTGAAGCAGAAATACCAAACATCACTCAGTATCATCGTTTCTCATTCACGCCTGAATTTGCCCTTCGACAGCTCACCCGTGGGTAAACTCAATGCCTTCCGAGGAGATCCAAATATCTAAGCCCGGTCTCAGATCTCTCAGATGATACATCTACGTTCCCAATGGCAGCGATTCCAGAAATTGGCGGGTGAAAGTGTTCCCCACCTGCATTGCTGCATTGAGATTTGCCAAAAGACTTGACCTAGAAGTCTACACATCAAAGACCAGAAATCAAATGAACTCGCTAGTCTGCATTCTGAGCCAGATCAGGTGTCCGAACCATTTTCACCCTCACCAAGGCTAGACTTCAGCTGTGAAGAGATGCATCTGCCCAAGCAGCATGGTCAGGCGCACTCGCAACAGCGCAGGGCTGGGCAGTCTTGGGCAGCCGCACCTTGTCGACTGCACCAAGCAATTGCCAGCTCCACGATTTGCAGCGCAGGTGCTGCACGGAAAGCAGCAGCGGCAAGGGAAGCAGAGCAAAAAAGGCCTGGCCGAGCTCAGGGACATCGTAGGGCAGTGAAGATTGAACCGGTAGAAAAATGTGGTTTGATAAGGTTAGATTAAGTTCATAAGCTTGAGTGCAATTGAGAAAAGTTCAAAGAGTCACGCATATTTGATAAGCGTGTGTGTGTGTGACATGGACTCAGCCAGCACGAGCGACATATCAACAACTCACTAAGCACCCAAGAAGTCCGCTGAATGGTATATTTCCTCCGCTCCTGCCCAAACAATGGGTGACTGTTCCATTTCGAATACTGGTTTGCGTTTCACAAACCGGTTTCCGTTGCATAAAGAATCAAAGACACATTTCAAATACTGGTTTTCATGTCAAATACTCGTTTGCATTTTCCAAACCGGCTTCCATTGCTTGAAAATAATCAAAGACACATTTCAAATACTGGTTTCCATTTCAAATACGTGTTTCCATTTCGAATACTCGTTTGCATTTCACAAGCCGGTTTTCATTGCAAAAAAAATCAAAGACACATGTCAAATACTGGTTTCCATTTCTAATACTTGTTTGCATTCCACAAACCGGTTGCCACAGCATGGAAAACAGACACATTTCAAATGCTGGCTTCCATTTAGAATACTGGTTTGCATTTCACGAACCGGTTTCCATTGCACAAAAAAATCACTGACACATTTCAAATGCTGGTTTCCATTGCATATACTGGTTCACAAGCCGGTTCCCATCTAGCATACAAAAATGAAACCAAACACATATTTCAAACCCTGGCTTCAACTGGATTCCATTTGAAACGCTGGCTACCCGTTCGATGTGTCCAGTGAACAAAGGGTACAATCCGGGGAAAAAAATTTGCAAAAAGAACTGCGGCATCGCAGGCTCCTTTCGCAAAAATTGTTTTCCAAGGGCACAACCCAGTGAAAAGATTTTGCAAAAAGAACCGCGGCGTCGCAGGCTCCTTTCGCCAAAAAATGCTTTTCAAGGGCACAACCCAGTGAAAAGATTTTACAAAAAGAACTGCGGCGTCGCAGGCTCCTTTTGCAACAAATTGTTTCAGGGGGCACAACCCAGTGAAAAGTTCTTGCAAACAGAACTGCGGCATCGCAGGCTCCTTTTGCAAAGAATGGTTTTCAGGAGGTACAACCAGGTATATAACAAGATTTGTAAGATTATATTCCCGCCCCCAGTGCAAGACAGCTTGATGACGATTTTCACGATCCTTCTGACACGCAGCAATGCCACGCAACCGGCCACGCAAGGGAGCCACGCATGAACGCAAACCTGCTCGAGCTTCTTTATAGTCAGACCCCTTGCAACTAGCCCTGTGGTGATTCTGCTCCCCAAAGGGGCAGGAAGGTGCGCCAGCCATCGGGCATGGCACGGAAAACCCCTTGCCACTCTTCAGACCTGACACCTTGTCCAGATACTAGTCCGATCATAATACAATGGCACAATGGCACTATGATGACTCACCGTACTACAATTCTTTTGCGCCATCGCAACAATCAACCAGCGCTATCACTCAGCACAAGGCTTTCTCGGACCACGACCCAGTTGGATTTCCAGGACGCGCCTCTGTGTAACGAATGAGTCGTTGCCCATAGCTCGACGTTTTATCAAGTTATACCTTGGAGCACATTGAGAACCAGGTAACATGTCGCAATCACCGAGGGCATCACTTACAAAGTACAAAGTAGTCCAGAAATAACTTACTACTCAGGTACAAATATCTCTACTACAACTCAGGTGCAAATATCTCTAACTACCCGAGTTGCATTCATAACATCACCCGCACTCACTGGCACTTATCAATTCGTATGCACATTGGTCGATCTACATTCTCATCACTACGTGGCATCACGACAGCTTTGTTCAACTCAGCATGGTCTCCAAATCCAACAGCCCCTGTCCCGGCCCGATCTCCGTTGAGCTAGGTACATTGTGAAATTGGAATGGGTTGGCTAAGATCATTGCGAAATCATTGGGAACTGTACATGTATCCACCTGTTCACTTGATGATGATGGTTCCTACTATTTGGATGAAGTGCCTCTGAGAATCTTTGGTGGTGGCACTTGCTTCCACAAAGGCAGCAATAATGCCTATTAATCCTATTAAGGTTAAATACCAAGCTATTCAATTCTTATCGATATCAGTCCGAATCACAGTCAAGACAACTAGCAACCGGCGGCTTTTGTTGGGGTGAGAGCAACTAAAGCACCCGAGAAAGCATGGGTTCACTGACCAACCGCTAGTTGTGTGGCTTGTTGCTGACAGCTCTCAGCGGTGGTGTCGGAAACGGCTCGCGAGTCACAACCAGATCAACTCCCGTGGCATCGGTATCTGCTGTGTGTCCGGGCGACTGCTGGGCTTTCACGGACATTTTCTCCGAGAGTTCGCCCTGCGCGGCCTGTCAGATTCAACGTGCACAAAACGCCCTGGCAGTCCTAGCACACAGCTGTCAGCTTGCTTTGAGAGCTCCCAAGGTTCATGTGGGTCCCAAGCATGACGAGAATAACCCCGCTTTCATATTTGGCTTTGACGACAGACTGTCATGGTCGTGGTCAGCGCAAGATTGATGGGAATGATATCACCAACCAAGAAGGGAACGCGTTGAATATAAAAGCACTGCAAATGTCAGGGACCAAGAAATTGGATGGGAAATCCTATCACTGCAACGCAGTTCCTTCAAACCTGTCAAAGTCAGAGCTTCTGACAAAGCCATGACTGATCCCTTGGCCTGCAAAAGCCACCCTTGTTCCAAAGTCAAATCTTCAGTTTTCCTTGGAGCATGCTGCGGGTCATACAGGTCATACACTCTTGGCTGAAAACATCATCATTTTTGGGTGGGAACAAACCACTTTCAATCATCCTCATCCTGTGTGGACAAACCCCAGCGACAATGCCAGCACCCGGATTTGACACTTGGTTTCTGCAGAGGGATACTGAGGGTATGACCAAATTGTTTGCTTTGGCATTTTACCAGCGTTGTTCCTCGACGCGGTGTCAACACCTGTGCAATTTTGAATCAGGGAAACAATTTGAAAATCCGTCCGCAAATGTTGCAATTGCGAACCTACATCAAGGGCTCCACAGGTAAGTCTCTGTATTGAATCAAATTTCAAAAGCGCTCACAAGTTCGACCAAGATCGGGGAGCTGTTCTGCTCTGGTCAATACGTAAGGCACTTTACATCAGCAAATAGTTTGCAGCGGTTTCAGCCGCTGTTTTGCAAACAGGTTGTTGCCAGTTCTGCACTTTGTTGCTCAAAAGTTGTAGCCTGAAATCGGTTTTGGTAACCGAACACGTCAGGTGATGGTGAAGCAACTTAATTCATAGCTGTAGTACCAGGTGATCCAAGTAAGAACTCCCGGCCCCGCACCACCCAGCAATGCCTGGCTCCAACAATTTCTGGAGGCAGCTGGCCCCGGACATCACCTTCAATCCACCGCTGACAATCCGATGAGGGGTAGTGCCATAACCATCCCACAGTTCAATGACAACCATCCCTCGCACAGTTGCCAGGCCCTGGGAATGGTGAAGTGCCCCAACGTTGCTTCGAATCTGTGAGTGCCGTGACTGAATCTCAATTGAAACCACTTATTTTTCTCGAAGATGTCCAAACGGTCAAATCCAACCAAAGGTTTGGAAGCCCGCAGTCCAATTGCAAAGGATTGTTCAATGATCACCTTTCCTGGGGTCATCTTATGTCATTTTGTCACCTCAGGTCACGCTATGTCACTTTCTGTCATCTTATGTCATTTGAGGTCATATTAGGCCATCCTAGGTCATCTTAGTCGTCTAGCTTATGTCATCGTAGGTCATCTTTGTTATCTCAAGTCACTTTGTCATTTAATCGTTTGTCATCTTACAACGTAATGACCGCGCAAGGAACATATAGGAAACGTGATGGTGTGGACGATGGTTGAAAATGATGATGGTGGCTTTTTCGCTCTTATGGTGTTTTTTGTTTTTGGTGTTTGTTGTCTCTGGTTGTTTGTCTCTGGTTGTTTTTGTCTCTGGTGATTTTGTGTCTCTGGTGTTGTTTGTCTTTGGTGTTTTTTGTTTCTGGCGATTTTGTGTCTCTGGTGTTTTTTGTCTCTGGTGTTTTTCATCTTTGGCGGTTTTTTGTTTCTGGTGATTTTGGGTGTTTCTTGTCTCTGGTGGTTTTTTGTCTTTGTCGATTTTGTGTTTCTTGTGTTTCTGCTCTCTGGTGGTTTTGCGTGTCTGGTGCATTTTGATTCTGGTGATGTAGTTGATTGGTGATGTGATTGATTGGTTATGTACTTGATTGGTGATGCGGGTGGTTGGTGATGTTGATGATTGGCAATGCAACTGATTCGTGTGAGTTTGAATGGTGGTGCTAATGATTATTGGTTATGTAATTGATCGGTGATGTGTTTGTTTGGTGGTGTGGTTGGTTGGTGTAGTCGGTTGGTGGTGTAGTTGATTGGTATGTAGCCGGTTGGTGATGTAGCTGATTGGTGGTGGGATCGCCGGGTGATGTAATTGATTCGCGGTGTAATTGATTGGTGATGTGACTGATTGGTGATGTAATTGATTGTTGATGTAATTGGTTGGTGATGTGATTGGTTGTTATGTAATTGGTTGGCGATGTGATTGATTGGTGACGCGGTGGGTTGGTGATATGATTGGTTGGTGAGGTGATTGATTGGTGATGTGATTGGTTGGTGATGCGGTTGGTTGGTGATGTAATTGATTGGCGACGTGATTGATTGGTGATGTGACTGATTGGTGATGTGATTGATTGTTGATGTAATTGGTTGGTGATGTGGTTGGTTGGTTATGTAATTGGTTGGCGATGTGATTGATTGGTGACGCGGTGGGTTGGTGATATGAGTGGTTGGTGATGTGATTGATTGGTGATGCGATTGGTTGGCGATGCGGTTGGTTGGTGATGTACTTGATTGGTAATGTTATTGCTTGGCGATGTATGGGAAGGGCAACCCCCGGGGCCCCCCTGTCTGACGGAGAGCTCGGGAAGAGCCCCCGCCTAGGCGATCAATAAACCGAGAGCACAGCGTACCAAGACAAAACGTACCGGAGCACAACGCACCAAGACAAGACTTACCAAAGCGAAACGTATCAAGACGAAACGTACCAAACACTTGCAGATGTTGATGTTGAATGTCATCGTCCAAGATGTTGCAAAACCTTGACATCTCGATGCTTTCAACATCTGATCTTCCAAAACGAAGCGCGGCCACGAGTTTTTCATGGTTTTCATCCCCAAATGTTCTAAAATCCACAATTTTTCACATTTTTTAACATCTGATCTTCGAAAACGAACCACGAGTTTTTCAACCACGAGTTTTTCAAGGTTTTCATTCCCAAATTCTCAAAAACCTCAAATTTTTTCAAACTTCCAACATCTGAGCTTGGAGAAACAACGCGTTTGCGAACATTTCTTTAGAAAATCTCTCCCAAACGCTCGTTTCGCCACAGCGCCACGCAACTTGTCAAAAAGTGGCCCAAGTTTCGAAGAATTTAACCACGTTTCATCTTCTTAAGATCCGAAAATCTTGAGAACGCACGTCTCACCACAGCACCGTACATTTTTTCAACATCCTATCGCGCAAAAGTGCCCCAAACGTGACAGCTTTTACGTTTTTCATTTCCAAACTTGCGTTTCGCGGAGGCGAGGTGCACTTTTTTCGAGATCGCATCAGGCAAAATGCGTCTACCCATGTCAATTTTTTACGATGAGCTACGCAGACCGGACTTTGTCTATAGAAACCATGGTCTTCATGATTCTTGAATCTACATACAACTTACAACTGGATCCAAAAAGCAAACAAGGTTTCAGTCCAAATTGAGGGCCCGACTGCGCTGTCAGTTCCTGAGAAGGTGAGCCATAAGCAAAATTATTTCCGCGCCAGACAAGGGAACCCACGCGCGCCTCAGTTTTGTCGCTGCAATCTGCCCAGCAACAAAAGACCTCAGTGAGAAAGGTCGCCCTTTCAGCCTGGGCCGCAGCCGCCGCAGCAGCGCGATCCTCCGGAACCTGCGCTCAGTCCAGGGTTCGCTCTACTCAGCTTGTGTATTCAAATTGCGCTCCACTAGCGGCGCCAAGGCTTCCGGCTGTAGGGGTTTGTTCCCAACTTACAATGACACGTTCATGACATCACCGGGCATCCGTTCCAATTCAAACTGACATTTTCCCATGGCAGGAGAAAAGAAAACGAGCAACAATCCCAGCCGAGCACTTGATTAGATCATGCGAACGCGCAAACCACGTTGCAACCAAGCAGTCCTGGTGTAGCAGAACTCAAGGCATGTTGCGCTGAGTTCGCGCTACTCTTTTCAAACATGGTGATAGGCTGCGCGTTTTTCAGCTGCAGATATACACCCATGCGTCAATAATGCATCTATACATTCCCTGCGCCTCCTCTCGCACTGGTTTTGGATCCTGGAAAAACACGCCACTGGCCCCCCGCCAAATTTTATATGGATCTCGCGCCTGTGGCTGGATCAACGCCATGACTTGGGGCCATCCCTGTGGCACAGCAGCGACAACCACCAGAAACCAAAGCAACGCAAAGACTCACCTTGGGCGTCGCTTCGCCGAACACCTGCCACAAAACACCAGCACGCGGGCGGCGACCAATTGTAAACACGGGCGTCCTCTGACAGGGCTCCAGTCAGGACCTTCTCCATCCTGCCAAACACACAGCGAAGGAAAGCAAAAATCAAAGCAAGAAAATAACAGAAGCGCGCCAGTCAGCGTTTCTTGCTTGGTGGGTCTTGAGCCGTGGAACAAACGCTGCAAAGGCCGGACCAAAATCCGCATGTCCGAACAATAGGATTCTCAAGGCACGCGCGCATGTCGCGAGCGAATTTTTCAACGCGGCAAATTAAACGCTCGTTTTACAAGACTCCCGTCTTTTTTGGGCAGACGCCTCACTTCAGACACCGTTTTCCGACCCACTTCAAACACCGACTCACTTCAGACACCGACGCGACTCACTTCAGACACCGACTGACTGGGCTGGGGCATTGCTGTAACATGGATATCAAATCTCCCACCCCCTCTGGCCTCTGCATTGCATGCACTACTGAACATATCAAATCTCCCATCCCCTCTGGCCTTTGCATGTATGACTTAACATATCAAATCTCCCACACCGTCTGGCCTCTGCATGCACTACTGAACATATCAAATCTCCCACCCCCTGCGCCATTTGCAAATCAAATCTCCCACCCCCTCTGGCCTCTGCATGCACTACTGAACATATCAAATCTCCCACCCCCGCTGGCCTTTGCATGTATGACTTAACATATCAAATCTCCGACCCCCTCGGGCCTCTGCGCGCACTACTGAACATATCAAATCTCCCACCCCCTCTGACCTCTGCATGCACTATTGAACATATCAAATCTCCCACCCCCTCTGACCTCTGCATGCACTATTGAACATATCAAATCTCCCACCCCCTCAAGCCTCTGCATGCATTACTCAACAAATAAATTCTTCCATTTTGTCTGGCCTCTGCATGCACTACTGAACATATCAAATCTCCCACCCCCTGTGGCCTTTGCATGCACTACTGCACAAATCAATTCTCCCACCCGCTCTGGCCTTTGCATGCACTACTGAACAAATCAAATCTCCCAGCCCCTCTGACCTCTGCATGCACTATTGAACATATCAAATCTCCCACCCCCTTTTTCTTTGCGTGTATGATTTAAAATATCAAATCCCCCGCCCCCTCTGGCCTCTGCACGTACTACTGAACATATCAAAAAATCCCACACCCTCTGGCCTCCGCATGCATTCCTGAACATATCAAATCTCCCACCCCCTCTGGCCTCTGCATGCACTACTGAACATATCAAATCTCACACCCCCTCTGGCCTCTGCACGCACTACTGAACATATCAAATCTCCCATCCCCTCTGGCCTTTGCATGTATGACTTAACATATCAAATCTCCCACCCCCTCTGGCCTCTGCATGCACCACTGCCCTCTGGCCTTTGCATGTAGTCCTTAACATATCAAATCTCCCACCCCCTCTGGCCTCTGCATGCACGACTGAACAAATCAAATCTCCCACCCCCTCTGGCCTTTGTATGTATGACTTAACATTCCCGCCCCCTCTGGCCTCTGCACGCACTACTGAACATATCAAATCTCCCATCCCCTCTGGCCTTTGCATGTATGACTTAACATATCAAATCTCCCACCCCCTCTGGCCTCTGTGCGCGCTACTGAACAATCAAATCTCCCACCGCCTCTGGCCTCTGCATGCACTACTGAACAAATCAAATCTCCCACCCCCTCTGGCCTTTGCATGTATGACTTAACATATCAAATCTCCCACCCCCTCTGGCCTCTGCATGCACTACTGAACATATCAAATCTCCCACCCCCTCTGGTATTCACATTGTAGATAAATAAGTCAAAAAACCGGACCACACCGCTCTCCAGGCGAGCGCATGTCATTACAAATAGAGCCCGCACAACTCGGGCGCGGAAATTTCGGCTAGTAAAGGAGAGGGGGCATATAGGATGGTCGAGGGAATGTTTTGCCTATAGGAGTATGGAGAGACGTCTTCTCTACTCTACGTCTTGTCAACTCCACGTCTTCTCAACTCTACGTCTTGTCAAATCTACGTATTGTCAACTCTACGTCTTGTCAACTCTACGTCTTGTCGACTCTACCTCTTGTCAACTCTACGTCTTGTCAACTCTACGTCTTGTCGACTCTACGTCTTGTCAACTCTGCGTCTCGTCTACTCTACGTCTTGTCGACCCTACGTCTTGTCGACCCTACGTCTTGTCGACCCTACGTCTTCTCAACTCTACGTCTTCTCTACTCTATGTATACCTCTTGTCAACTCTACGTCTTCCCTACTCTACGTCTTATCAACTCTACGTCTTCTCTACGTCTTGTCAACTCTACCTCTTGACAACCCTACCTCTTGTCAACTCTACCTTGTCAACTCTATACGTCTTGTCGACTCTGCGTACTGTCGACCCTACGTCTTCTCAACTCTACCTCTGGTCAACTCTACCTCTTGTCAACTCTACGTCTTGTCAACTCTACGCATTGTCCACCCTACGTCTTCTCAACTCTACCTCTGGTCAACTCTACCTCTTGTCAACTCTACGTCTTGTCAACTCTACGTCTTGTCGACTCTGCGTACTGTCGACCCTACGTCTTCTCAACTCTAGCGCTTGTCAACCCTACCAATTGTCAACTCGATGAGGTACTGTCCATGTGGATGTTACGTTTGTGGCTGAAACCGGCGTTGGAAGCGAGTCAAAAAACGGCGTTGGAAGCGAGTCAAAAACCGGCGTTGGAAGCGAGACCCCGACCTCTTTTTTGCGCTATGTGAAAATCCCGCTGCGTCACGACCACGGGATTGCGCATGCGCCTTGGCGTCGCTGTTTCGCGGCGACACCACGCCAATTCTCATTTCGACCGCGCAACCTTGCGCGGACCTTGTGTGAATCCTAGTGCCCTCGCCGGCGCCATGCAAAATTTCATTTCGCTCGCTCAACCCCAAACCAGATTTGCACGCGTCAGATCGCTCCTGTATGCGCGCGGGGGCCAATAGACAATGTCATAAAAATCTTGCAACAGGATCCTACACAAAGACCCTGCAGGAAGGTATCATCCAACGATCTTACTAAGAGGTCTCCTTCGGAAACCTGCACCAACCCTGTTGCTTGGAGAAGCCCGCACGTAGAATTCTTGTTTAGTACAAGACATTGAACATACAGACCTTCTGGAGATCCCCTCAGGAGTTCTTGCACAAAGACATTCTACCAAAGTCTTGTACAATGACCGTCTCCGGCCTGGAACACATAATTGTTTGCGCGCGCAGGCCTTTTACCCACGGCGGCATGCTCCTTTTGGCCCTGCTTCTACATCATTTGGGGCCTCTTGCATTTCCACGGCGCGTCCACCTCCACACGCTAGTCTTCCCATATGGCGGTCGGCTAGGCTTTGACGCGCATGAACAAATTGGGATCGAAACTGCGCGCAATGCACGACGCAGAGAACATGAAAAATGTTTTAGTTCTCACTGTACGAAATTCTGAAGTTTGGACAAAGTCAGCAAACCAAGCGAACCAATCGAACTCAGAGTTCCTGGTTCCAACTCCAAAGCTTGGCCTGCTTTGTTGAAAACCCCAGCTGTAAAACTCAACTTGGAAAGATCTAAGCGCTGCATGGTTGACCAACATCAACGATTCACTATTCACCGCGCATCAGGGCTCAGAGCCTGCCATTATTCATGATGGCCAATACCTTTGACGGCCCTTCGTACCCTGTATCTAATGAGTCATTGTTAATACCTCGCGGTATGACGAAAGGCATTTGATTCAACAATCTGATGTTGCTTCCATATGGCAGCGCTTCAAGTCTCACCGGCGTCGTTGACACACTGACTTCATGGCACCCAGTGGGGCAGCGGGGGCTTTGCGACGATGTGGCTTGCCACGTCTTGACATCGCTGGGGGCCTCTGCCCATTTCAAGTCCCCGGCATCGCAGCAGCCCAGACTTGCAATTTTCGACTTGCATCCATATTGACACTGAACGACTTTTATCCGCCCGATCTGATCGTGGCACCTTACACCACCAACACCTCTCAGCATTGACGCCCAGAATTGAAATCCCAAACACTGAAGACGAGAGAATTTGAAGGCATCTAAACAACGCACATCCTCAAAGCTGACTTGGCTTAACATAGTGACCGCGCAAGACGGCGGCGGAAGTATCCAAAAAAAGGATAGCATATAGGAAGAGTGATGGTGTGGATGATGGTTGGAAGAGAGGATGGTGGCCTTTTCGCTCCTCTGGTGTTTTTTGTTTCTGGTGTTTGTTGTCTCTGGTCGTTTTTGTCTCTGGTTGTTTTTGTCTCTGGTTGTCTTTTGTCTCGGGTGATTTTGTGTCTGGTGTTGCTTGTCTTTGGCGAAATTTTGCTTTTGGTGATTTTGTGTTTCTGGCGCTTTTTGTCTCTGGTGATTTTGTGTCTTTGGCGGTTTCTGTCTCTGGTTGTTTTTTGTCTCTGGTGATTTTGTCTCTGGTGATTTTGTGTCTTTGGCGGTTTCTGTCTCTGGTTGTTTTTTGTCTCTGGTGATTTTGTCTCTGGTGATTTTGTGTCTTTGGCGGTTTCTGTCTCTGGTTGTTTTTTGTCTCTGGTGATTTTGTCTCTGGTGATTTTGTGTCTGGTGTTTTTTGTCTTTGGTGATTTTTTGCTTCTGGTGATCTTGTGTCTCTGTTGTTTTTTCTCTCTGGTGGTTTTTTGTCCCTGTTGGTTTTTCGTCTCTGGTGATTTTGTGTCTCTGGCGTATTTTGATTCTGGTGATGTCGCTGATTGGTGGTATGATTGTTTGGTGATGTGGTTGATTGATGCGGTTGATTGGTTATGTACTTGATTGGTGATGCGGTTGGCTGGTGGTGTTAATGATTGGTAATGCAAGTGATTGGTGATGTGTTTGATTAGTGGTGCTAATGATTGGTTATGTAACTGGTTTGCGATGTGGTTGATTGGTGATGTGGTTGATTGTCGGCGCGATGGATTGGTGATGCATTTGTTCGGTGATGTGGTTGATTGGTGATGCATTTGTTTGGTGATGTGATTGATTGGTGATGCATGTGGTTGGTGATGCGATTGGTTTGTGATTCTAATCACTGGTAATGTAATTGATTGGTGATGTATTTGATTGCTCATGTTAATGATTGGTTTTGTAATTGAGTGGTGATCGTGATGATGATGATGATGGTGGTGGTGATGATGATGATG
>VSDK01027842.1:24230-43610 GCA_009767595.1 Symbiodinium kawagutii | reverse complement strand
TGAAATGTCATGGTGGGGATCACTCGAAGTAAAGTAATTTTTTTAATAAGGGTAAGAATATGTTAGTGTAGGGGTGGGATATAATATAATCAGGGTGGGGGAATATATTTTAATTAATTAATTTATATTTCTAAATAATATTATTGGTAAAGAAGGGAAAAGGTGGGTTGGGGGTTAGGGTAAGGTGGGGATGGGGTGGTGTCTTGATGTTTATTTGGGTTAGGTCGGATTGGGGTTGGGTAGGATGTTAACATTTAATTGCAAATACAAATAATGTTATTTGTATGTATACATGTGTATGTATATGTATGTCTGCGCGCATATGGATCTATGTATGTATGTATGTATGTATGTATGTATGTATGTATGTATGTATGTATGGTATGTATGGTATGTACATGCAGATGTCTGTGTGCATATCTGTACTCTGCGTGCACAAACGGGCCAAAATCCCGGGTGTAAAAACGATCCGAAATCCACGTGTACAAACGATCCACCAACCATCAATAAATACTTAGACAAATAAAAACATGTCCAAATTACATATGTTTAAAGATACATACATACAGACATATATATATATATATACGTATTGTGTATTTCTGGTTCATCAATTTGTTGACTGCTTGAAAAACCTTGGTTCGGAAGGAATCGACAAAACACAACCTAATTAGTAACCTAATTAGTATGCCCGACAGTACAAAACTAATAACAATCATTTCCTGTCGTAATGTGCTTATGCAAAATAGTGGCACCGCTTTAGCCAAACAAAAAGGCCGTTTAGCTAAATAAAAAGGCGCATGAAGGCATCAAACAAAAATGCCAACTCAACTTCTGCACATCCCCTTGAACATAGGAATCTCGCTGCCCGTGCTTTGCATTTAACACGTAAATGATGCCAACAAGCATTTCAAAACATTCTCCTGTCTACATGTTCCCTGAAGGCAACCTAAGTTTGCCATCTCCCAGGGCCATGCCTGAGTTCTCCGAAAGCACCGTCCTGGCCATGACTGCAACTGGTCCGGTGCATCCTTTTGCATTGGTCATCGGAACCATGATCCGATGATGCTCTTGCCATCAGTGGTGCTCTGATGGGAGTGTTTCTTAGAAACTGCTCGCTTGAACACAGCTGAGCCATATAGAAACTGGTGGCAACTGGAGTGTACACATTGGTCAGGATCAGCAATGGCCGCAGATCTTTCCAAACTGGCTCTTTGTCCCATGGTTGGGCTGGTTCCAACAATGACTGAGGCCCTGGAATCGCGCCGGCCTCTCCCAATCGGAAGCCTTCATCAGTCCGGTCGGCCGTGGAACCTCAAAACCATCAGACTATGAAACAAACATTGGCCTTGAGTCTCCCGCACTATGGGGCAAACCCAACAGTGCAAGCCGTCATCTAGTTGGGGTTGTGGTAAGCCACGGGCTGAATGACAACGCTACCCAACAATAGTCGGCTCTGAGATTTGACATATTGAATGTAACCAGATTGGCGGCAGCGCACCTTCCGCTCGCGAAAATTGAAGATTAGATTGTGCTGATGTATAAGATGCACCTTCCGCAAGGACCTTGTGTGCCGCACATCTTGTACATCAGCATGGACGGCACCCAACCGAAGGTTGACCTTTGGGCATCCATGCTGGGGCCTTGAAGCCTTGCGGCCCTTGAACCTGCAAAACGGGGCGCCATTGTTGGGGCGCGACGCTGTTTGCTGAACTGCGTGCAGTGAGCTCCCTACAAATAGACAAAGAACATGTGAAATCATATCTAGCAGCTATAGCACAGGTGTAACAAATAGTCTGATACAAATGACATAATCTTCGGTTACAATGACTGACCTACGAACTTATCAAACAATCAAACATTATGGACACATGCAGCAAAGCGATACAAATTCCCAAACACATCGTATTCAGATGCATTTTGTGGTCGCTTTCACCCAGGTGATCAAACGATACCACCGAGCCCCTGACCAACAGCGCTCTGGAAAATGGCACTCCTGAGGCATGGCGCACAAGAAAGGGCCCATGGCTTATATACTCCTTCCCTTCCCCAAAAAATTGAAACTGGATCAACCGTGCTCAAAAGCTCACCTGGAACGGTCAAAGGCCGTCGTTGATTAACACTTCATTATGGCACGCAGGTGTGTGCAAAAGGTTATTCATGGATGATTTGGGGGGTAACCCTATTCTGAGAAACACCCATAGTAATCAAAATACCTTTGCCATGTTTCTGAACTGTCAAACTGCCGTGTTACCTCAATATCAAACAACCTAATGGTTGTTGATGGTTCAGAAACATTGGTGTCGCCCAGCAACAGCTCGACCTCAGCGACCCCAAGTTTTTCTGACCGCTCCAGCCATGGCTAGGATGAGGGCTGGGTGGCTCAGGCCACCATCGTGTCATGACTAGGTCCAACCTAAAGTGGTGACCCAAATGAACAAAGGACTTTTCTTACATAAATGGCGCCAGCAGGATCACCAAACTACGAGTAGAACCACAAAGGATTGATTTATTATATTTAATTTTGGGGTCCGACCAACGTTTGGTGGTTGCGAAGTGTCAGGTCTCCCTTCACTGGTGCATTTCCTATGATGAAGCTCAGCTGGGCGGAGAACTGGGAGATGCGTCTGGCCAATGGGGCGCTTGGCAAGATCACATGAACCCATATGAACCCATGCATCCCATTGGCCAAACGCCTCTCCCAATCCGCCGCCAGCTGCTAAACAGGAGCAAAAGAACCTCCAGCAAAGGAAAGTCTTCTGCACCAAGGTCTCCCTGGCACCTTTTGAAATGGAAAGGTCTCAGCTTGAGCGGAAACGCTCTCCCAACGATCCCAAGGACTCAGGTGGCAGCCAAACCAGCACCTTGTGGCGCAGCCCAAAGGCCCACGGCCCAGCACCTTTCATCAACCATACCCGTTTTGAAGCGTGTAGAAAGGTGACCATGGTGGTTGGTTGAGGTAACCAGTAGCTGATAGATATTGACTAACGCTTTCTTGTCGGGGTAGCTTGAAAACAGTCCTTGCGAACTGAGAATCACTGAGGTGTAACAGGATACGTACAGAGCGAGTAAGTTGATCAGATTCAGCCATCCACTTAGCTGTGTCCAAAAGCACAGCTGCTGCGGTGTCCGCTGTTGATTGCTTCGCAGTACTAAACTAGTGGAAGCCAAGGGAATTGCAACAAACGAAGTTCAAGTATGTTCAGGCATTCATGTGGAAATACCACTTGCTCAAAACGTAATGATCCCCTACGTGCTCGAGTTCATAAACGTTGCAGTTGCCAAAGGCAGGCCTGCAACTTTCCAAAACTTTCAATGAATTCACAAACATCGAACCATCCAACTGTCTGGGTGGGCCATTCCGACGCTGCTGAGCTGGTGTTTGTTGCTGATCATGATTATGCAGGATGTCTCCCCGTTGCTTGCTTTTGATCATGGAATAGCTGGTCGCAAATTTGCTCAACCACGAATGGTTGATAGGAATGTTGATCGAACATTGGTCTGGCACCCAGGTCGCAAGACGCATACCGAAAGTAGATGGGTTTGCCAACCCTTGCGAAACAAGTTGGGCATGAATCTAGTCGGTCAATTTCCAACTTTGGCATTGGTAGTCTGTCTCTATACAAGTCTTTGATGACATATCGCGCTTGATGGCGCCATAATAACCTCACTCCCTCACCTGGTCGGTGGTTTCAACCCCTATGAAACATATAAGTCAACCGACCCCTTAACAATTACAAGGGAAATTCACAAATGTTTCAACATTTGAAAGCCGCCAGCCAGTCACTATCCCTTTGTTGGCTATCCTTGCACTGGCGCCGATGTGATACCCATCACCAGGGAGAGGTTGCCAAAGTACCGGCCTCGGACACAGCCCGGTCAAGGCCGGTGCCACAAACTTTGCAAAACTGGGTGCTGGAGGATGCCAAACTGGTTGGTTAGTTGGTGCTTCATAATAACAATGATGATCACTATGAATAGTGATTATAACAATAATGCCAACGGTAGTTGGAGGATGCCAAACTGGTTGGTTAGCAGGTTGATTAGAATCGTTGATAATGATCATTACTGCTTGGTGGTTTGGCCATCCGAAACATAGTAGTGAATCGACCAACTGTCCCAACTATGGGGGAAATATGTTCCAAACTTAACCACGAACTAAGTGATAATGTACACTGCATCTCTGCAAGACGCATGCGCATTTCATAGGATATGTGCATGGATATGTGCACTCTATACTGTCTTACTTTCGACTTATTTATTGAACGTGTGCACCAGGATGTGATTTATTTGTACGCAGGCAGGCATGCACATGCCTCAATTCAAAAACACATAGACAAACAAGTTAACATATCATGCTCAAGAATCTCCTCAGAACAATGATGCAACAATAAATTAGTCTTTAAATCCAAAATGAACAAAGGACATGAGCACATTCCCTTCGATTATAGGTGTTGTACATACCAAGTTGTGATATTCCGAACCTCAAATCACTCGCTCCTACAGAAGGACGAACAGGACCTGCTTTGAAGCAACCGATGCTCACAACTGGGCATCGCGGTGCCAAGCTGCAGAACCAACGGCCGTGCCACTGCAAGGGGCTCCGCAGCCACGAGGGCAGCGTTTCCAGTCGAGACAGCGTGCCTGGCAACGGAGCCGTGGGTGGTTCACCATGGTCCTATCATGTCCGAGCTTTAGGCCTCAAGTTCAAGCTAACATCCATGCATTGATATGCTAACATCCAGCCCTTTGTGAGGGTCTCAAGCAGCAGCCTTGATCTGAGCCCAAAGCAAGAGCCCCCCCCAACTTTGGGCCCCTCCCACCGGTTTTTTTTCCAACATTTTTGAGTTCATGATGGGGCCAATGTATAGTGATAGGTTCACATCGTTTCTCTATGCGTGTTTGGCTTGGCCTCTTGCCATTGGCCAAAAAAAGGGGAGCCCCGGTGCCCTGTTTGCCTTCGGAATCTTCTACCACGAGGGCTGCAGGCTCATGTTCACCTCTCTGGGCAGCAGAGCTGTGGAGTGTGGATGAGTTTGGTTTCATTTTTGCCCCTCAAAGATGAGCGAAGCCATGTCATTTGGTGCTGGGTATCCCATGGAATAAGAGGGCAGCAGTGAAAGCACGATATGTCTGAAGCGATGTGCTGGGGGCAACCCCACAGCGGCGCGTTGCTTTCCCAAAGCCCAAGCACCAATGTGGACCGCATTCTTGGCAGCATCATCAGTGGATAGCTCCTGTTGATTTGCTGCCAAAGCGCTTCATGGCTGATGCAAAGAAACCTGAACAGTGGTGACCTCAGCATGACCTTTGCAATGCTGGATTGTCATAAGATGTCATAGGGCATCATATGCTATGCTCTAAGCATGCTCCCCGAATCTCCTAGTAATTCCAACCAAAGCTGAAAACGTGATGTTCTGTAAGGAGGTTCCTGGTATGTGGTGCCCTTTGTATCCTGTAGGAGTCTAGGGGGTCAGGTCATGCCACCCAAAATGTAGAACTATAAATGGTGCACAGGAAAACCAGCTACAAATTATAATGTCGGTTTCTGATTAGTGTAACCCCCCCTAAAGTAATGAAAATAGGCATGAAACCAACAGGTAGATACTAATCAGAAACCAACATTAATTCTAAAATAAGAAAGGCTGATAATTAGATGCTACAAGTTGCAATTCCTTGGATCTGCCTCGTTCAACTTGGTCGCCTCACCCCATGCTTGGTTCAAAAAGGGCTGCTACAAATGGTTGTGCTCATTATGATGAAAATTTATCAGCCGCCTGACACATTTGAACATCAATTTGTAGTGATTTGGAGACGGCTCTTGCAGTCACATCACTGCAAGTTGCTCAAGTCACATGACAAGATCATCAAACTGCATCCCACGTGGTAGCTACAAATTACTGGGTTTGATCAAATTATACCAATATGATAGCTACAAATTATAATGATTGGTAATTTGACATGAGTGCCTTTCCCACTTGCGAATGGCCTGCTACAAACTACTCAGCATAACCTTACTATAAACATTCTGTCATCTTTAAAATTAGCTCCCTACATATAGCTGGGCCATGACCCCATGTTGGAGCTATTAAAAAAACACTGAAATCAAAACTGATGAAGAGCATAAGATCCACCAATCGGTAGTTTGTATTCAGACGGTGATCCCTTTGTCCTTTTTCAGGTGGTAGCGGTAGTAACCCCGCATTGCTGAAACGAAGTTTCACTAACATCACCAATTTGCTGTGCAACATGTCATGGACAACTGCGGCTCTGCCAACTCTCCTTCCCGCTTCACCAGACTGTCCTCGGAGACGGGGTAGAGATCATGCTGCCATATTTGTTGGAAAGCCTGTTGCGACGACTGGAAGTTCATAGGCAACAGAATTCTCATATCAGTCGATGGAAGCAATTTCTTCCACATGCGAACAAATAAACATCTTGCCCATTGGCGAAAGCAAGCATAAAGCTGTCTCATTGCTTGCTGTTTAGAGGCTTCTTCATCCAAGATTGTTCCAGATGCTCCTCAGTGTCACACTGGCTGAAATCAACGGTTGCATAGGTCGGGGTTCCAAATGGGACAATCGCACAAAATGATCGAACCAGAAATCTCAGATCAAGCTCGACTTGAGACCAGGCGCTATCCTGTCCTCTGCTGGGCATTGGGATCCAACATGTTACGAAAAGGACACTGTGACACATGGTACTTCCTTGAGTCGTGCGCCTTCACTGTCAATAAGCGACACAAACACGCCGCTGGATGTAAGAACCCCATAGAACCCCAACATATCTTAACCAATCAGCGACCGCATCATCCGGCTGTCCTCTCACAAGGCTGTGAAAAATTGCCATTGTAAGGACCACATTTTGTCCCGGGTATTGGATTCATAGCCATCATCGCTGGTAGCGACGTCCCCAGGGTGTTCTGCAATAAATGTAGCGAAACTGTTGTCCATGGATGATTGGGCTTGTCCTTTCCGGGTGCCGGCTATGTCCAGCATTTGGCAGGGATACATCAGCAATATGGCTGACCGGGATATGAGCAACAACCAGCCGTCGATTCATACATGAGAGCTCCGCGACGACAAAAACGTCCCATAGTTGAAAATCAACACAGACACATACACAAACGATATCCCGATGATATCCCTAAGAAAGCAAAAACTATGGGAAGCTTACCATGGTTAAGGGGGTGGGGAGTGCCCTTATTGTAACTTACCATGGCTAAGGGGGTTGGGGATTCGCCGGCACGAAGCGACTTGGCCGACTTGGTCCCAGCTTCGGTCCACATGAAAGGCACCGGTGGCGAACATCTGCCGAAGTGAAACGGCTTTGGGACGCTGCGGCTCCTGCAGCGCAGCTGGTTGAAGAATGGACGAGTTGAGTGCATAGGTGCTGGATATCCAAAGCCATAGTTGGACACTTACTCACATCATATGTAAATGTGGTGAAGAGTATTTGGTAGGGAGCAACACTGACGCCAAGATCGTGCTTCACGATGGTGAATAATGGGGGATCATGATGGACCCAGCCGGTCGCCTTGCTCAGCAGCACACGTCGACTCCAAGGCCCTGCAACAAGATCCAAACAGCACGACCAACCAAGCAACTATCCTCAAGCTGACTCAAGCCACCTGAGCCTTTACCTCAACCAGAACAACCTCCCTCTCTTAGGGTCTCACTGCTTCGAACCAAAAAAAGATTCACTGTGCCAGCTCCCACCTGTCTGCAAATGGGCCACCATGGTTTCGCCAGGTGGTGACCTCCAGTGGCTGCACTTCTCTCATCTTCTCTCCATATCTGTTCCCTACGGCTGAGGGATTCCCAAAGGCCTTGCCAGGTCTCCCAGAGGTCCCAAGGTCAGACATCCTGGGACCGGTCTCCAAATCTTCGCCGCCAAGGCCCCCACTTTTCCCAAGAAATGCTGGTGACGTGTCGTGCGACCAAGTGGTCTCGCAGGAAACAATGGTACCACCAAATGGCGCCAGCGTGAAGCACAAGCACCTGGGGATAAAGAAGTTGCCGAAACATGCGTGATGGGCTGTGCTTGGTGTGTTCCTCCAAGCCTGGAACCCCCCATCTCAATCGGCATGAAATGCATGTCAGTGAGGAAGCAATCTTAGCTGCCAATGGAACATCAGTGACTGCAAAACCACTGGGCAACTAGGAACATGGTATCAACTCCAACCCATTCTGCTATAGAATTGCGAAAACAGAAACCAGGTAACAAACTCATTGACATCTCAAAAGAATCGGGTATTGATGGGTCACATTTTGTGCCGACCTTTCAATCATGCTCTCGCACTTAGGCTGCCAAACCCTGCCACATCTGCGGTATGCGCATCTCTCCCCCCCAGTTTCCTCACACTCAACGCAGTTTGTGGTGGTGCTGCACAACCATTGATGCAAGGCGCGAAATTGCTGTTGGCCATGAGCTGTTCAGATGCCTTGCGCGGGCACAGTCTGATTCTTCAGCACACCCCTTCTCAGCTGCTGGTTACAAGACCTTCCCAGAATGAATACGAAATACCGCAATTACCAACTAATATGACCAGGTATAGCCCAACAATGGTAGACGAAAAGAAGCGGCCGCAGGGGGCTGCAGTGACACTTGGAACCGGGGCACCAATTGACTTCATATGCTGCAAGAGTCCTTTCCCTCTAGACTTGAAGCCTTGCACTTCCTAAAGTGACCTCAGCGTGCCCGGATACCAGCAAATGCGAAGAATTCTGAACCGCAATGATTCTAAAAAACGGCGAGTTGTGATGAATTCACAAAACATTCATATTTTCAACCTATGTGCTCATTGGACCTTCTTGGTAGTTGAGCACCGTGCAAACATGCCACAATGGTACTGACGCTGCTCTTGAAAGCAAGGCTTAGGGAAAAGAATGGGAAAAGAATTGTGACCTTGCAATTGCAAGCCGTACAGAAAACCATTCGTCTATTGGTTGGTATGAACTGGCTGTCCAAAGCTCCAGTACCACAATAGCACCTCTTTGGGGACCGGAGAGCAACAAAGTGGGTGATGGAATAGTAAAGCCACTTATCCATAGTTGGGAACCCTAAAAATCCACTGCCAATGGCAGTTTGCCTTATATAACCCCAGCCCAACCAGGAAATCATCGTTTTTGCACGGGGACATGTGCACCTTGGATTCTACTTTTGACCATGGACAGCAGCCCTGTCAGCACATCTTGACTGCAAACCAAAGCACGGACAAGAAATCTTCAGGATTGAAATGATTCCCCAGCACTTTGGCATAGGGCGCAGCTATCCTTAGCCAAAGGGTGGTCTTGCCATCGCAACTCCATTTGTTGAAGTAATCTTATGGCCATGTGACCTGCAGGGAGCCTTTTTATAAATTTGCATTCCAAGTTAAGGACACAAATAAAACATATCTATATACATAAAAGCGATGCATACATGCAACATACACTACATCACATTACATTACATTACATTACATTACATTACATTACATTACATTACACTACACTACACTACACTACACTACATTACATTACATTACATTATATTACATTACAGACAGACAAACAGACAAACAAACAAACAAACAAATGGATGGATGGATGGATGGACATACACAAATATAAGGAACACCCATGAACACCCACATGTTAATACATTGACCAAAAATAGAAAAACACATCAATAAATCAATATATACACAGAAAAATAAACATCTACATATAAAAACACCGAAAGTCTCGCAATTGTAAACATTGCTTCATCTGGTCGCTTGTGCTTGTGCTTGGATGTGTGCCATCACTTGGTGCCACGCCACAAATCCAAAGCCATCGCCACTTGGACTCTGCGCCGCATGTCATTGGCGGCGTCCTGCAGTCCTGACCCACGGAGACGCATGACGGTCCGCTGGGTTGGCTGGGGATGACACCTGTGGTTGACACATGGGGCACTCATGTCATGAGATTTGATGGGAAATTTGAAGGTGTCAAGGGCTGATTTACAATGATTTATGGTGGTTTCAAGCTATTTCTTTTTGTACATTTGATTGACTGCTCAAAAGTCTCGAATGAGAAGCTTCCTTTGATTAACTACTCAAAAGTCTCCGATGAAAAGCTTCCCCCCAGCATAGTCAACACAAATAATTCTTCTTGATGAAGCCAATAGTTTGCAGCTGGCAAGCCTCTGCAGCTCTGATAAAGGTTCAGGGTTGAGATAGGATGAGGTTCGGGGGGGACGGTCAAACAGAAGGGAATCTGGTAAAGTCAAATGAGAAACACACAAGTAGATCAAACATGATCAAAACTAATCCCATGACACCAAGCCCAAACGCGGCGAAGCCATGGTCAACAAGCTCTTTATGCCCCAGTGAACCTGGGCCTTCATGTTAGTAGCTACACGACTTGTCTACCCATTGCATGTAGACACCAGGTGGCCTCATGTGGTACGCCAAAACGAAGGCATGAGTCGGAAGCCATTCAGCTGGGGAGGGTTTCAAGAAGGCTGCGCTTCGGTACACCACTGGGTGTGTTACCTTTGCGGAAGCCAGCATTGACACGCATCACGATAGTCAAACGTCCTATCATCTGTTCTGAAAAAACAGCAGGTACCCATCAAGACTGATATTGTCATTGTAACTATGCACCAATTGCGGACTGTTTGCAATCATCCATGCTTTTCGCTGACCAATCATCACTGATTATGTAACGATTGTCAATCACTCACCCGCGCTCGACCCTCAGCATCATTGATATCATTGACAACTCCTATCCACAATGATGTTTCACAGTATCGATTATTACATACTATTGGCATCTACTAGCATCAACTCTCGTTGCTTATTGTACCTCATCCTCAGCCACTAAGCAGCTTTTGAACCATTCTTAACGGCCAATTATGAACCATTATTTCCCTCCATTCCAATAATATCTATTTCTAGCCATTTTTAGCCATGATTTACCATTATTAGCCATTATTATCCCCCACAGCCACTAATAAAGTACAATCAACCATTATCAACATCTGATCTGATTGGTGCTTTCAACCCTTATGAAAATATTAGTCAACCAATCATTTGTTAATGAATTATATATAGGGGAAAAATGTTTGAAACCATCAACCAGTTCATCAACTACAAACAAGTATTAACATCTTATCATATCTTATTGACATCGACCAATCAACAGCTGGACATCAGCTCAATGAGAACGTCCCTCCCTGCCTTGGCACCGGAAGATTTCCACCGGGCCAGGCTCCGTGCCCAGGGAACGGCGGCGCGCTGCCGCCGCCCAAGGGGCATGGCGAAGATGGCGCATGGCGCAAGTGGATGTTGGTAGCCCCTACGGTTGGCTATGGTTAACTGCAACCATGGTGAATCGACTGGTGGGCTTCGATTGGTGGGTTGCGATTGTTCGGTTTATTGATGATCATTGATGTGATTAGTTTATTCATCGACCTGCCTGTACACGTTGCGTGGACTGCTTCCCGACTGAGACCAACATTTCAATGGATAAGTTTGGTGACACGACAATTGATCAATCCATAAGTTGCTGTTCACTGAAGTTCCCGCTAATTTGAATGTTCGTGATCCTTGTTGAAAAAATGGGATTGGTGAATCTGAATCTTAAGTCTTCAAGCACATATCATATGTATATTAAAAGAATCATACCTATACATGTGCAAATGCTCTCAAGCTTGTGGTATCTCTCGTGGTTGACCGGCCACCTTGCACATGCTGCAGATCGAGATGGACCAGGTCTTGGGTCCCAAATGGGTCCAGTTCAAGAGCTTCCTTCATAGCAAGGCGAAGGCAAGGCGAAGGAAGACATTTCCAGCATCAGAACTGGTTCCGACCAAGAGCTGTTGTCAACCTCCACGGACCCCACAGAGTCATCCAGTGGTATCCCGCTGCTGTTCCTGGCCACAAATCCCAAGAGATCTCAACCCCACGCGGTCCTTCCATCAAGACTTGCTGAAAATGGCCACCTCTCCACCATGCGTCTTCCAGAAGTGCCTGGCACGGGGAGGTGCAACGAGCTGTTTGCTTCGGAGCTTCCTACTGCAAGGCAGTGTGCTCGGCGTGAACACCATGGACCTTCCCGGAGCACTTCTCCCAGGCCTCACAATAACCTTCATAGGTCTTGTTGTAGTCTGGGAAGAAGTGAGCCTTTTGAGGCCGAAGTTCTGGCTACGGGTTGGAGCTGCCATTCAAAAATAAATGGTTTGGATGAGCCTCCTCGTGCTGACTGGATGCTGATTTGGGAGAGAACGCCCCAGCCAACATTACAACAAACATTTCAAAACAATACTTGCCTACAGACTAGATCATGATGCAGGGTGATGTTAATATTGAAAGCTTGGAAGTACTGGTTTGAATGTTGACCAAACCTGGGAAAAACAAGATAGCCTACAAATGATATCCAATCGAATGAGCACTTTTGGTTGGACACCAAACATTTTTTGGATTGATCATTAGAGAGTCAATCGTCGAACATTTCGCGGACGGGTCCCAGGAAAAACCACCACTTCGCTAGGCATCCCTGGGCCATCCCGCGCACTCATTGCAAGGGACAATGGCTGAGGACCTCGAATGATCAACAGCATGTCAAGATGGATGTCAGCATGGCAACATGCCAACCCACCAAATGTCTTCCGCAAATCTTCCATCTGTAATTTCCATCAATTTTCCAGGTTTCTGCGGTCCATCTTTAATTTTCCTAGTTTCTCTGGTTTGTTGTTGGCTCATGTTGGCTCTGCACCTGAACATAACAGGACCGCTGTATGAGCAAACAGATTGCTTCTGCTTCGACGACAGTACTGAGGCGCCGAGCTTTCCAGCCTCCACGGCAAAGGCCAAGGCTGGAATGGTGGCCTGCCAAGAGGAAGCCTTCCTGGTGCCCAGGGTGATCCTACCGAATTACCAGGCAATGGTAGAATCCACCAATAATGATATTACAAACTGGGAATATATCCACCCACACACACACATAGATTTATATGTATATATATATATATCTTTATGTATATCTGCATATTTTGATACAGTATTTGTATATGTATTATGTACTTTTTTTTGCATCCAACCACTGATGAGGTGACACGCCAATAATGATGGTACGATGGTATAGCCAACTACACACTATCGCTATGGGCACAATTTGAAGATCAAATAATCACCCCAGTGGCAGAACCAACTGCATAGTGGGTTGATGGGTTGTGGCCCCCACTTTGCCCGGCCGTAGACAAAAACATGGTCCTGGACAAAGGGGAACAATGGGGAATACACAGGAATTGACGGCACATGTCCGCAGAAACGCTTACTTCAAATAGCATCGTGAAACGCCGGCCAGTTGGACATTGGATGCCAATCCATTCCTACATCTGGAGTGGTGTTTTTTTTCTCAATCGATGGCCTTTATAGCTCGATGGCTGGAAAAAAAATTGAAAACATGGGGGCTTCTCAAAATAGGGAACCGCCAAACATGATTGGTTACTACAAGTGATATCAAGGATGACTTGGGCCCGCCCTCTAAATTGAGAACCCTTTCCCCACATTTCCAAAAGTAGAGCGATCTGGATATCACGATGATGCGCGCATCCTACGGACCTCCGGACCTGCCTCATCTCCGTAAAGCGACCTCGGCGCACCGGCCAGCTGCCCACAGCACGGTGGCAGGCAGCCACGGCCGGGCTTCGGACACCACCACAGCGACGTTCCAAATCTCTGGGTGATCCACCTGGGTGACTTTTGCTGCCAGATTCAAGTGGATGGCCATGGGAATTATGGAGACTGGACACTTTTTTTAAATGATAAAAAAGCATGAATATTGATCATGGATGATAGTGGATATTGATATGGGATTAAAAACATGGACATTGGACAACAATGGATATTCAAGTTTCCATTGAGGAGGTGAGGTGACTTGACAGGAAATTTTGATTGTCTGCCAAGCTATAGATACAGAAAACCATGTACAAACTCAAACATCCATTCGGCACCTGGGTGGACGCCGATGTGCCAACATTATGTTGTCGTTCTCAGATTCTCAGGCTCTCACAAAAGTGAACAAAATAACCTCACCAAAACATCAAAAAAGCAAAGCTGAATCAGCAGTGACAACAAATGAGTGTGCAATGTCAGAGTTATCACCATTGATCCAATGGGAATTCCAACAGGGATCAATGAGTATAGTGAAGATTTCCTCACATGTGGCTTTTTGAAGCATGTCAACAGTTTTTTCATTAAAGTTTTTGCCAGGGAATTCACCGATATCTCAACATTCCTCAACATGAGCATCTCATTTGTCTCCGGAATGGTTGGGGTATGGTCACTCTCTCGGATGGATACCTAGCCAAGAAGCCGGATGACAAAAACCTTTGTGGTTTAAAAAACTTGCACCCAAAATAGGACATTGTGGAGCTGACTCATTGCTGACTCACCGTGTCAGGGTCTCCCCTGAAACCTTCACCCCATTGTGATCGAGTCGCTAGGAATCTTGGGTTGAACTCCTTTCTGAAGGTCGCAAACTTGGCTCCGCTTTGTTCCCTTGGCTCCACAGGGAGGCGCAGCAACAATTCGTCGCCGCCTTTATTGGAACTCCCTGTGGATGCGTAGGAGAAGGCCATGCCGCTACCCACATCACTGGTGCAGTTTCGCTTGTCATTTGGGGCAGTTTGGAGCCGCCCTTCAGAGATTTTTTGGCGATTTGGCATCGCATTCTTGAACCCACACGTTGGATAACCTGGTAATAGTGAAGTTCTCTAATTGATGCTATTGAATATTGGAATATTGAGGTTTGTGGAATTTACCATCGCCACTCAGCCTATGCAAATAAAGGCGAGTCAAATAGTTCAGCATTGGTTTTGCCAAGTGGCGCTGCTGCCACACAATTGTTGGACCAGTGATCCTGCATCAAGCTGCCATGAAGGGCCACATCAGGGAAGGCTATGGCCACAGCGGGGCAGGTATATATCAGTAATAAATACCAATCTCCATGAGCTACTGGTCAACTGGCAGCATTTATAATATGTAATATGACTAAATATCGATAACAGGTATCCATGTCAGGCTGCAGGCATACTGGCAATATAAGGTATTTGGGGCATTTGACATGTGAACCTAAAACATGCCTCATGCCAAACTGTTTCCATGCACCGATCGTCCCACAGCTGACCGCAAGTCAATCAGAACTGCTGTCAGCCAAGCTGCATTCTTATGTGGTTGATAGACAGGTGTCATAATTGACAAATGGTCTATAGCATTGGACATCATTGGACGCAAAATAATTGTTCAGTGACATTCCCGCTGATTTGTTGACGCATATATGCATCATCATTTCTCTCTCTCTCTCGCCCTTTAAAGAAAACAAACCTACGCATATCTATCAATACATAATGACAGAAAGGTAGATTAAGAATCATCTATACATTGCAGAATGCATGCTTACTCGGGTCTGCCACAATCGCTGTTACTTCTGATGCGATGCTTTAAGGATGGTTTTTGTTCTCTCTCTCTCTCTCTCTTTCTCTCCATCGTCATCCCTAAGGTTCAGCGAAGCTGGAGGCGAGGTGGTCCAGCCAATGAACCATGTTTTTTGTATTTCTGGCTTATGACACCCTCGTTATCATGCCTTTCATCTATGTGCATATATGCCCAGATTTATTTCTGCCATTGAAAATCTTATTCAATCGCAGTATCGCAATTGCATAGGTATTCCCGGTTCAGTGCTAGAATTATTCGAACCATAACCATCCATACCCCACTTTTTTTGCCGGGGGGGGGTCATAATTGAGCTCCGACTTGACAATACATGAAGTCCAAGGTAGGCAGAGAGTCATTTTCAGTTGGTTCTGCCTTCATGCCCCTGTTCAACACACCGCGTGGGCCAAGTAGATATGCCATACCGAGTAGGGTACAATGAGCTATGTGGTGTACCATGTGTTCCAACGATTAACAGCCACTTGGTGACTCACCCCTTGGACTGCCACTGGAAGGCGGTCATGTGTCCTTGCCGGTGATGCCCCATGTTGGATCGACCACCTGCAGCCAATATATCCGGGCAAGGCATAGTCACTGCTGCTACGGCCCATTCCATCATGTTTTGTGATGCATAGTGACGTCAAGTATAGTATTGGCTCTCGGGTAGCCGTTGCCCCCTCTCTCTCTGCATGAAAGCCACCACTTTATGCGGCTGATTTGTGCATGTATTCTTTCACTTATGTGCTTTTCAGATCCTTTGCGTCTTGCACCGGCCCATGCATGAAACCAAACATACGATATCACGCAATGACACACCACAACACTCAAACAATTCGCATGACTTCAGCGCTTCAATGCAACATATGGATCGAATTCTATATGCACTGCAAATGAATGAACACATCAACGCATCAATAAATGCATATGCATGAGCAAACAACATGTATGTAAGGCAGGTATAAAATTTCCTGCATGCGAAACCGTCTCCATTTCCATATCCATTTTGCCCAGCGCGCCAGTACCCTTTTGGCACCGTCACAGGGATACCGCGGGAAAGCAATGCTGCAGCCAAAAAGCCCGGCTCTCCACCGACCTCAAAGCCCATGGTGGCACCAGCACCAACATGGATTTATGTGGATGAAAGGTTGGGGGGTGGAAAAACTATTGGGTTCAGCAAACTCTAGATCGGTCGCAAATAGATACAGCTGATCAAATGTGAAGCGCCATCATTATGCAGTAAGGAAACCATCCAAAAAAATCAAAACTGGTGCTACCACCGTCTGAGTCTATCCGTCTAAGGCTGACAGTACGCAGAAGATACAATAACCATTGTGAATCTTTATGTCCTGTCAAGCATTCTTAATCATCAGCATTAACCATGAGTAACAATGTCGATGCACCATCTGCCTGCAGAAATGCAGGGATCTGCACCACCACTACGGTGGCGCAGGATGCCGCCCAGTGACGTCAAGGATGCCACCATGCATGAGCTCAATGCCCCAGTGGCGGATCTTGGCGGGTTGCCATGAAGCAAGTTGGCGTGTTTTCCCATAGAGTTAGCTATAATGAGCTATAGTTTGCTAGTAATCCCACACATAGGTAGTTATTATTTACAGCAAGACTCCATGGTTTGCCCGGATGCACAAGACCCGCCCAGAAATTAGTTTTGTCAACTGTTCAAAACCCTGCGCAGGCCCGTTGTTTTGAAACTCTGAGAATCAAGAAGCCCTAAGCCCTAAAACGCAAAAACCCTAAACCCTAAACCCTAAAACCCTAAATCTCTGCGTATAGCCAATGTTTCTCACTGATTCTTTGAGCAATGTTCGATTGATAGGAACAACGGTGGTTTGCCGTCGGCGCGTATAATTAGCTATGGTTAGCCATAATTAGCAAGTTGGCGCGTTTTTCATTGCCATGATTTGCCATAGTTAGCCATCACTGATTGCCAACCAGCATCAGCGTTTTCACTGCCATGTTGGACCAGCAAAAGGCAAAAACAGTCTTGTGCCGAGCAGTCTCAACTGCAACGGATCCGAAGACCACAGCTCGACCCAAAAATTAGCAGAAAAACAGTGCTCCCTCAAAAGGAGCCTGCTGGGGACATACATGTAGTATATGTGTAAACCTAAATGTATGCACATGAAAGTACATGAACAAATGCACACATATATATTGTATGTCTCTTGAGTATGTAGGCACCATGAATGTGTATGTTCTCACATGCAGTGGCCTTGAAATTGCACAGCAACCATCAGTGACAGCTAGTTTGGAAGCTTAATCACTTGCGTGGAACCTGATCCAAACGATGCCATAGTCATAGTCCTGCTCTCTTTGAAGAAGCTCACTGGTCCTAGAGGGGTGCCGGTGGAACAAAGACATAAGCAACATCCTCAATCCACAGGCTAGGGCAAGGTTTGTCATATGATCACATGTATGCAAACAAATATGTATAAGCATAGTCTGCAGCCGTTTTTGGATCCCAGGGCCATTCCATTCCTGATTCTTTCAGAGCAGCATGCCGTGCGCTTGGGCCCCAGGCCATCCAATCTACAATCCAATCTGCTTCGTACCTGCCAGCTGCAGTACTGGGACTTTTCTGGGCGCCGCTTCAGTCGGAAGCCCGACAAAAATCATGGGTTGATTCAGGAAGAAGTCACTCCAGAATGAGATGTTTGCCAGAATGGCTTGCTTCAGGTTGCTTCCTTCCAGCCCTCATCTCAAAGCACGGTTGACTGCGGGATACTTGTGAGAGCTACTTGTGAGAGCCGCTGCACTGGTGGTCACGAAAAGGGCGCTCCATGTAAATCCTTCCATGGACCAATCCTGAACAACTGTATCTAAAATGATCATATCTCACGAATCTTTTCGTCAAGTTCTTAAATTGCTGCATTTCTTCTCCAAAGGTGCCAGCTTGTCATAACTCCGCACCACTCGGATGTTCGTGAAGTCTTGTGGGTTCATGAACCTGGACCGACTTCCTGTGACTTCCTCAGGCCAAACCTAGAACTAGCTGCGATACAAAACAAGGACATGCGAGGCATGCTTTCGCACCAAAGTTTTGCAGGACATGGATGTCTTTGATGCCATGTTAGGAGTGGCTATCTTCCACCAACTCTGAACATATTAGTACCTTCAAAGAATGGACATGTACATACGCGTGCATTCACACGCTTGGAGTATTGAACATACAAAGGGCTAGATGCAGAACATTGAGAAGCAATATGCAGCGTATGGTTGCACACGTGCATATACCTATCAATACAGCCCCACTTTTATCTGCAAAGGTCCTGAATCCTCACAACCCCATGGCATGCCAGGACCCATCCTCAGCCCATCAGCCTCTTGTTTTCGCACCAAGTGGAACCAGCAGGTTCTGCTATCTGCGGATGGCACAAGCGTGGTAACACCCATCATAACCATGCACAACCTGGAAAAGGAAGGTGCCAAGGAACTATACGACACCATACGACACCATACGACACCAAGGATTCACGTTTCCCCAAACACATTTCTGCAAGCTGCAAGTGTCTCTGATCGATTTTGCGGTAATGAGCTTGGATGGGTAGGCCTAGTCGTCTACTCAAAGGTCTGCCAAACCGGAGGGTGTAAATCGCCCAAACCCTAAAAAAACATCAATTTCTTTACTTCGTGTGATCCCCAACATCACATGCAAATCTGACACGCGTCTATCTGGCATAGCTTTTGGCAGTCTATCTGGCATAGCTTTTGGCATTTTATCTGGCATAGCTTTTGGCATTCTATCTGGCAGAGTTTTTGGCAGTCTATCTGGCATAGCTTTTGGCATTTTATCTGGCATAGCTTTTGGCATTTTCTACCTGGCAGAGTTTTTGGCATTCTATCTGGCATAGCTTTTGGCAGGGGAGTTGAGGTCCGGCAGGGAACACTGGGCGTGGATG
>VSDK01027842.1:0-18931 GCA_009767595.1 Symbiodinium kawagutii | reverse complement strand
CATCTTTTGGCTCCAAACCAAAACTTCTCCAAAAAGTTTTGGTTTTTTGGTTTTTTGGTTTTTCTTTGCTTTTTTTTTTGGTTGTTTTTTTTTTTTAATTTGTTCGGTGTTTTTAGATTTTTGGATTTGCTCCCCCCCTCCCCACCAAAAAGTTTTTTTTTGGTTTCTTTGGTTTTTAAGCTTTTTTAGTTTGTTTAGTGTTTTTTGTTTCTTGAATTTGCGCCCCCCCATTGAAGACTTTTTACTCCATTACCACTCTATGTCGTCTATTAGTCATGCCTTATCTCTGCATTGTATTTTCTTTCCTCAATCATGCCTTATTTGCATCTAATTATGGACGATTTAATATTTCTAATTGTGGGCGGTTTAACTACGGCCTACATTTTTGATAACAATGAGCATGTCGCTACAATTTGTTTTTTTCCAATCTGTTCGATTAAGCCATCACCCAATTCTGTAGTTTCACTCTACTACAGAGTTAATGTACAATGAACAAATAGTAGTGGCATTGCGATTTTTGTTTCCATCCCTATTCTCATTCGATGTCCTATTGTGAGAATTCTTTTATTCAGTGCAGCAACCGATTAGAATTATTTTCGTTATCAGGTTATGACCATCTTTGCTGACTGTGACTAGGAACTGATGTAATTGTTGTGCTTGTTGCAGTGAATATTATCATACCTGTGTGCACTACTTGTAGTATAAGGCTTACTATGATACCTGTGTATAAGCCAAATGTTTGAAAGCACACTTGTTGATTACACAAGCCCTTTAACAACAAAAAACACAATTTCTTTTGCATAACTAGTATTGCTCTTGGTAAACCCTGAGGGCGCGAGGGGGTTAGGATGGGTATGTTGCTTCACAAATACAACAACTTTATCGGCGCTACAATCTTGGATGCAACTAATCTTGGAATAAGCTTTGTAAAAAACCAGTATCAGATCTGCAGCCCACAATCTTACAATGCAGGCAACGCAATGGAATAATCTTTCTAGCAATAGTTGCGTGGAGTCATGGAGAGTAAGTTAAAGACAGATAACAAATACAGACATTTCAACTTCCATAGGTTGATTCGACGGGACCAGTAATAAGAGTAGTACTACTAATAGTGGTGATGACAACTGATGCTACAAGACTCATATGCCAAATGATTGATTAAGCAAGATATGATAGATAAAAAAGAATCACTATCAGTGGGAAAGACTGGAATGTCAGTTGTTACTTTAGATCTAAAGCAATAATAGGACTTTTAATACAAGTAAGACATATAATTAATATTGAATGCAGTATTGGAAACAAAATCACTTTAGAATAATCAATAGCACATCATCTCTAAATGACTTCACTTCAGTGCAGTTACCGTACCAGTTTCTAATCTTCCTACCTTCACAAAGGTAGCTGGTGGAATACTAGCAATATTTTTACTTAACCGCGGCAGCAGTAATTGTAGTAGTAGGACTGCAGATGCTACTGTTATCTAATATTGGTGCTTGTATAGAGTAGCAAACCTTTTGTTGTCATTGAGAAGGTTACATGCTTGCATTAAACACATGGGATGATTTCTATTCATTGTAATGATTGCAAGGGTTCACTACTAGTCAGGCAAAACATAATCATATGCATTGTAATAACCATAGATCATATCATGATATTCCTCCACTCAGTTCCCTAGTTGTAGCTACAGAAAACATAGTCATGATTTGACCATCATAATAGTTCTGTGCGATTTTGCATTAGGTATTTACATTGTACAATAGGACATCAAATAGTAGTAGAAGCAACAGATAAAGTAACGGTACTACTAATGGTGTTTCCTGTAGATGAAGTGAATGTAGTAGACTGAAATACTAGAATTTACCGATGGTTGAATGAAACTGCTTGAAGAAACCAAACTGAGAGACATCCAAATTCAGGAACAGAGAGATGGTAACCAGGAAAGCAACCAGGCATGATTAGACGACAAGTCAGGGATTATTTGGGAGCATATGAGGGATCCCAAGAGAACAAGTTAGGGATCTCTGTCAGACAAGTTACGAATGATGAGGAAACAAGTGGGATGCAACCAAGGCATCAATGTATGTAAACACTATAAACACCGATCTTGGAGAGGGGGGGTAGCATATATATATATATATATACATGCATATGTGCTTACATATGGTTGTGCCCAAAGATGATGTTATCCGAGATGAGGTTCAAACCACGTTGCGAATCTGCACCAAAAATTCCACATGTCTCCGAGACCGCCTTCAGACCCACCCTCAGCACCGTGGTGTTGCCCGAACGTGTCCGTGTCTCAGCCCTGTGCGAATCCGAAAAATTCGCCTGGCGCAAAGGACAAGTGGGAAGGGTATAGGGATACCCCTGGCTCCTTAGCTCGCAGCCAAGTTGGAGTCAGGATTGGCTTCAGGACATGGGTGCTCCAGAGTTGGCGAGTTGGCTCTTGTTGGTAGTGGGGGTTCCGTCAGTGTATCAATGGCAGCCGCATGCAGCCGCTGTCACCCAGCGCATCGTTCAAAATTTGAGCTAACCATGTAACAACTGTGATGGCTAACAATCGTGGGTCTCAAATTGAGGGATTCCTTGACATCACGATGCTTGTGATCATCTTCTTCAATCAGCGGATGTCCATCCATCCAAATCCACTTCATGATGATGCAGGGCCACGTTCTCTCGTCTCTCTCTCTCTCTCTGTGTTCTCTTCTGCTTGTGGAAAACTGATGGACTCTCAATATGAAGATTGTCCGTATAGATTAAGTGTGTCAATTTCAATCCATTCCGTAGCATACAACTGGCATAGAGACATACCCATCGCCACCACCAAGCATCAGGCGGGCCGCTCCATTTCTTTCCCCATCTGGTTGGTACCCCACCGGCGATGTCTCGGCACACGCTTGGCTGCTTCCCTGTCGGGAACGGCAAACAGATGGAAACAGCCAACAGCGAAGGGTACGGATTTCCAAGGTAGTCCCAATTTTGAGAACTTCCAACATCTTCCAATTGAGGCGACGTTGTCCTCAAGCTTGGATGCCAGGAGTCTTGCAAACTCGCGGGAACGGACTCTACTGGCACGTGCCATGCTGGAGACGAATGCCATTTTCAAACCATGTCGTATTCACATCCCATACCAAAAGCTGGCAAACATTTTTGAAGGAACAGGAAGAATCAGGAGTACCAGCATGATTGCTTTAAGGCAAGAACGATCTTGGGCGCACTCACCACGTCAGTAGTTGCAGTGCGCTGCCAAAAGGCCTGTACAAAGGTACATGTCACAGCCACGATGGCAAAACTGCAAGCTGAACTTCCAAAAGGCCTGGCAATGTCTTCCAAAAGGTCCTAGGATGTCCTAGAAATGCTTGTGACAACCGTTCTGGAGCGGTTCCACTGGAACCAAAAGATTTTCTGGACATTTGCGACGGTGATCAAATCGCAAAGGAAAAATTGCAAACTGTGAGTGTGAGCCCGCGCTCCTAAAATCAATCTATTTGGAAAGTTTTCTTCAAGAGAGGCAATCCCAATCAGTAGATTCTCCACTAATTACTAGTCTAGTTTAGCTATGTCAGCTGTGTACTGGCAAATGCTTGTGTGTGAAATGGCGCAGGGGACGTCTGTTTCACATTGTTTCACCTGGTTTTGCCTAACCCCTTGCTAGGTAGACTCACAGTCTTGCCTTGATTTGTTTTGCCGATTCATTTTGGTATAGACGTTAATTGTTCCTTTGATTTTTATGCGGTGAACACCTCCGCTAATGCATGGTTGGTTCACATCAACATGGATGGCTGATTGACTCGCAATGTCAATCTCTGCCTGATATTTGCCACGCTTCTTGCAGCTGTGTCATCTCTGCTAGTCTTCTCACTGACCCCTGTGGGCAGGAATCATGGACAGGTTCCAGCCAGGATGTCATATCGATGCTATGGTTTTGACCAATGATATGGGGCAGCCAGGGCGGCCACGCCGGTTGCGAGAAACCAGGTTCAACCAACCAACCAACCAACAGCCAAGCGTAATCACACCCAAGAATTCCCTAAGATTTGTGATTTTGAAACGCCTAAGTTTCAGTAGTGAGCCTTAAGAACGGAAAATACACCAACAAACGCTACCCGAAACGTCCAACCAAAATGAGCTTGGTCACCTGTCAGCTGAATTTGTATGTCCCCAATCTCAAGCAACAATGCCCGATTCACAGTAATGACCCCGGTACATTGGGGATGAATAGCTAGCTAATGACAGTAAATTGGTGTTCTATTGATATGGATCCACCCTTACCAAAAAAGCAACAACACCAAGCACAACACACTTCACGTGCTATTTACGTCGAAATGTCTTGCCGCGATGACCAAATTTTCGATGCAAACGTAAAACAAATATGGGTGATTGGCGATTGGTTGGTTGTGTGCCTGATGTTGGAACAAAATGAGTAAATTTGCGACAGTGGGTTGCTGATGGATTTTTCAGGACACATGTAATTGCGAACAACTGCGTGCAATCTGACGTGAGAGTTTGTTCACCGGCTCATGGGCAACAATGAGCTCGATGCATGGATTCTTTCAACACCTAGGTGGTTGCACAGGGTCAAACAGGTATACAACAAATCAGCATCTATAAATATTGCGCATCAGGCGACGGAATGGTCCTGTTGACAATGGCTGGTATCGGCCTACAAAACGCTGGCATGAGTCCATGTCACCCGCCACCATGCAGAGCTGATCCAATGGTCTTGTTGCCGTCGAATCAAAATTGGCAATCCTTTACATGCCAGCCGCACCTTCAAAAATTGCACAGAACTGCATTTTTTGGGGCAATTCGTTGACATGTTTGTGGAAATGCCGCCAGAAAGCGGCATTTCTTTAAGGATTCATCTCCAGCGGTTCTTCGGGAAGAGTGATTTGCTCAAAATGCTCGAGTCAAATCACCGCATCAAAATTGCAGTTCCAGCCAAACAGCACTACCATGCACTACCCTACTCAGAGTTAAAAACTTCTTGTCGCGATTTCTCACAGCTTGTTTGACTGCAGGAGTGCAGCACGCTTGGCACTGGCTTCCTGCTTGGAGTCAGGCGATGTCAACTGTCTGTCGGGACTGGCAATGCATCCCCCAAAACTAGGAAAGCATCAAGCTTGATGGGTCTTGCTCTACAGTCTGCGGCATTGTGCCTGCTGGCCCAGAAAAACAACAACCCAAATGCTGGATGGCAGCGTTGAACGTGGCCAACATGTATCAAACAATCAACGTCTTGAAGTTTTGAGGTATCTTTCTATGTTTATGAAGTGGGTCTTGGGAAAAACATCCTAGATTTCAAAGGTGTCATCCAAATTCTGAGCATTTTAGCTTAAGGTCCTTCTATTGGGCCATTGAAAGTTTTATTTTGTAATGGAAAGAATATTCCACAACCGACACCTCAAATCCTTTACAAACCAACCAGTGCAGGTAGCCAAGGTCAAGACTGCCGTCTTCGAAATCAAAACCCAACAAAAAAGGCGACATTTGACCCATTGAAATCCACTGAATGCTTATTTCCGAGTGGCTTCATTAAGTGGCTGTGGGTACCCTGTACCCCTGGTTCCCCTATGAGTTGGTGATTCTCCCCTATGATTGGTTGATTAAAGCCTTGACCCAGCTCGCCAAGTACTGCCTTGATGAACCACGGGGTGCTGGGCCCATCCACCACCGCCATCCTTACAGAATGTACTCTGCGAAGAGCGGGAAACGATTGCCTCAGCTCCAACCAGCGGCCATGGCGTCGCCCAGAACCGGGAACACTGGGCGCTAACCCAAGGCCTGCCATGGCCTCCGGAACAGATCAACATCCTTGAAGAAGTACAAGTTCTATGTGTGAACATCTTTGGGCCTCTTAACAGCAATATTAATGAACATGAAATTAATCAATGAACAAGTCACACACACACACACTATATCTCAAGCGAATGATCTCAAACGAATGATCTCTCGTCGCCGCGGTGCCGTTCAACACGCCCAGGGCGTTTCGGAACTCCATGATGCCCTCGCCGGGCTCCGAAGCGGACTTGCCCCACACCTTGGACCGGACGCGGCGCTGGAGTGGATACCGCCCCCTGAAAAATGTTAGTCAACCAGCCGACCATGTGGCAATACCAGGGAAAGATGTTTGAAACCACCAGCCATCACCAGCCTGGATACAATATGATACAATCATTTGAGGCTTGGAGTCAGAAACTGAAAGTGTCCAACCAAGTGCGATGGCAACGAAAGGGCAGTATGTACAGAACGCTTGGATACCAGGGAACGAATGCAACCGCAAAGTGCGCCCCTTCAGTGTTGGATTTTTGATGCTTAATCCAATGACTTGACAGTATGGCACTGCCATGCACTGCCCATCTGCCAAGCGACAGAGATAAACTCTTGCAAGCTGGAGGACCAAATTGCTGCCCGCACGTCCTGACAGCGCAATGACCTGGCTACCTGACCTATGAGAAGTTTTTGAGTCTTTGAAGGTCCATCTATGTCCATCTCTCTGTCTCTCTGTCTGTCTGTCCGTCCGTCCGTCTCTGGGTCTCTCTGGGTCTCTCTGGGCCTCTCTCTCTCTCTCTGGGTCTCTCTCTCTCTCGCTCTCTCTCTCTCTCTCTCTCTCTCTCTCTCTCTCTCTCTCTCTCTCTCTCTCTCTCTCTCTCTCTCTCTCTCTCTCTCTCTCTCTCTCTCTCTCTCTCTTAACAGAAACAAAACACGTCTTCTGGAGTGGGTGAACACCAGCCGGTTGGTGGTTTCAACCAGTAGGAAAAATCTTAGCCAAGCAACCAAATATGTCTATCTATCAATAATTAGCACGGAAAATAACGAATGTTTCAAACCACCAGCCAGCCAGCCAAACTGACTCCAACCTGTGACACTTTCCTAGTCTGCGCAGCCCTTCTCCTGGTGATTGCGAATGTCCACCGTTCGGTACGCAATGCCGTCAACTTTGAATGCAATGGAGTTATCTGACAGCTCGAACCTTGCACCAACACAGCAAGCACTTAGGCGAACGAGAAAGGACAAATCGGACTCTGCAAAAGAATTTCTCTGAAACAAAGATGAGCAGCATTGTGCTGGGCGCAAAACGGGAAGAACAACTCCAACAAAAAACAAAGGCTCGCAAACTGCATGGGAAAACAACTGTTTGACTGTGAAAGTGAACGTGGCTGGCAGTCGCCAGGGAACCCATATTCATGCACTGAAGCAGTCACATCAAAGGGGACGGTGATCCATGCGTTGTGCTCCACTGCGATGTCGGTGAACATGTTGGTCCAAATGCGAGAGTGCCCTCCTGCGTGTCTTCTGCAAAGGCCCGCCCTACAGCCCTAAACAGAATTTTACTGCGCAAAATCACCCTTGCTGCATCCATGTCCGTCCGACACACTGGGCAAACGATGGAAACAACCAGCAGCCTACCCCTAGCTTCACAACACTGGCTGTCTCTGACCTGCAGTATTGCCCATGATTTCGAAGTCCAACTCGACCCACGGATGGGTCTTGGTCCTCAGTGGCAGTGCCAGCATGTGACCAGGGTCATGTCTCTGTAGCCCATGAATGGTCGGCCCCACTGAAGCAAGCAACGGGGCTGCTGCCAAGGTGCTTGTCATACAAGCCGCCATTGTTGGAGAGATAAAAGGTGGACACCACTCCAGGGCCCCCAGCAGCCTGTGGAAAGAACAGCAAATCACCAAGCGGGGCCCTGTGGTCACTGCATGTCATACTAGCGTCCATTCGTGGACTGCTCAAAAATGTTGACCGAGCAGTGCAACAACTCCCAAATACAACAATGCGATGGCGATTGAGAAAACGTTTTGCACTCAGTCCTGAACTAAACTTAGCTCAGCTTTGAACGACCTACAGTCACCTACCATTGCTATCTCCTAGCTCAGCTCGACTGGCTCCTTGCTTGGGATGTCACCTATCCATCCCTTGCGGATCGATGCTTCGCCATGACCACCGTGACCCACCTTGAGGCGGATCGAGTGGTAACCTCTGCCCACGAAGTGCGAGGAGCTTAGGCGGGTGCCTGAGCTTGGAGAGAAGCAACGGAGGAAAATGGTGAAGTAATGGTTACTACTGGGTGCTAATATAACCATTATGCTTAGTAACCAGTACTTCATATGAACACTACACATATTAATGGGTGTTAAATGATGAATGATAAATACTGGTTAATCACTGGTATGGTTGATAATTCTCTCTCTCCATCGTCAGCTCTCCCTGCCTGAGCTGCGCCGGGGGCGAGGTGTAAGCATGCACATGTGGCGCTGCTTCCACGGACACGGGTACTATTCTATGGCTGGAATGCAAGATATCACAAAATTCAAGGACCTCGGCGCAAAGGATCAAAACTAAATGTCGCTATATACAGAAAACGTGGAATGGCTGGACCTAATAGGAGCCAAAACGAATTAATTAATGAACCATCTAAATGTTATATCAACCAGTAATTATATTAACCAGTAATGGTTGCTAATGGGTGTGATGAATGATGTTATGGGTAATGATTACTGGTTAATTGACGGTTGTATACAATCGTCAATAGTAAATGCTAATGGCTAACCACATTCTATACTTAATCTTTTCCAATGATGTAAATACTCAGTGGTTCATGATGATTTCAATGATAGTCATGTTGACTACTTAAGATTAACATCATTGTGTACTAATGGTTGATCGTAGTCAATGATGTGACTGATGTTCATAGTTTTTGGTCTAAGCGATAGATGGCTAGTGGTTAATGCTTCGTCCAAAGCCGCAAATGTGTTTGGTTAATGGCTAATGGAGATAGTGAATGATGTTAATGACTCATGTTTATTAACATGATTCATGGTGAATGATGTCAATGGTTCATAGGGAATGGCTAATCGTTGATGGTTCATGGCATTGATGAGCAAACACTGGTTCATGGTTAAACATGTTAATGGCTAATGGTTGATAGTAGTTGGCAGCAACAATAATGGTCCGTTCATGATCAATTTATGGATGATGATGGCAAATCATGGTTGACAAACTAACGGCTAATGATACTTGATGATGGTCAGTCAATGGTTCGAAATGGTTAATTGATGGTTAACTTTGGTCAATATCCATCTACTAGCGATCAAATCCTGTCAGCAAACCATTCATTTGACGAAAAACAGCTTCTGATGAACCACCAAACTTTTATGAAATGTTGAGGGTCTGATTGACAGCTGGATCTCCCAATGCTTCTGAGCATAGTTGGAGACACAACGGCATCACCAGGCAAGTAGACTGGCCCCCCCCCGCCCCCCCCCCGCCACAAAGGCTTGAACTGGCACCGTTGCAGCTGATCCTCACGAGATGGCCGGTCGAACCTCCCGTCCGACCACCGGCAATGGACTGCCAGGAGAAAATCGACGAGCTATGCAGCCAGTTCTGAGCTTCACCTAAAATCCAGCTCCCAAATCATGACATCAAAGTCTTTTATTATCTTTTGTTGATCACCATTATTAATCATGATAAAAACTAGTTAACTATTAACATAACTATTTAATGATAAATTATTAACTATTAACCACTACTTAAACATCATTAACCATAGACCACCCTGCTTTTCCCAGCTTCAAAGCCAGGCCACTGTCGCACGTTGCCATGAAGCTTGCAATGATTCGAGGAATATGCCACCGTCCAACCTCCACCATTGCAGCTGTTGGGGCAGCACACGCGCCAGCAGTAAGAGCCATCAGTTTTACCTCAGCCAGTTGCGGAATGATGCGGAATGCCCCCGGAGGTCGAGCAACAATCGATCCAAAAACAAAACAATTCGCTGAAGTTTGTATGCTTGTTTATATGCACCCATCGTTTACAGAACCAGCAACCATTGGTTTATATGCGCCAACCATGTTCTGGGTGCTTCTTTGCCTTGCTAACCACGAACTTCTGGTGGGGCCAAGTGGCCACAATACTGACCGTTGTTGGTCCACGTGCAATCGCAGGCATTGGCTCCTTCCAGGGAAGGAAGCGCACTTCTGCTGAGTGAAGAGCTGCCCCAACATGCACCATTTATCCGTTTGGAACAAGGTAGGCTACCAGGAGGTGGATGTACACTCCGGTAATCTAGCAAGAAAAATCACCATTTCCAATATAGGTAAATAATCTATACAAATGTGGATTATCCATTGCTATGTTAGTTTACCACGGGGTGCCGTCTACCGTAGTGCCTCTTACCCGTAGTGCCTCTTACCCATCCTCCTTCCCTCCCTCTTTTGGATCAACCGAACATCTCGCGGCTTCGCCCCGCTCAAATCAATCCGCGTCCTTGCAGTCCAAGCACAACAGCGAGAATGGAAAGTCTCATCGTCACCTGCACGCGCCCGGAGGCAGCTGGTTGGTTGGGAGGATCTGCCTGCAGGCGACAGCAGTGCCCCAGCCTCGATGCGCCAGCAGCAGGTCTCTTGTGCGACGGTTGCTTGAGCAAAAGCAGCTGGGAAGTGTTTGGAAGCGCGTGCTCATATCTAGACATCGTTATGTGCATATGTATGGCTAAGTACAATACGCACCCACACGCACACGCACACACACACATATGCATTTGTAGAAACACAAATACATGCAATCTGGATGTAGCGTCCACAGATCAGAATCTGCAAATGTCTTGTTTATCTCCGATTTATTGTCTCCAGCTACTAGGCATCATATAATGACCCAATATGCCTTGCATTTCAGAGCGAGCATCGTAGATGTACATGCTGCCAAACATGTGCAACTATATGAGAATCATTGATTGAACACCCTGCGCACACAAACCAGACCGCATACAAACATTGCACTACTTGACTTTGTGCTACATTGCATTGCTTTAGCTGAATTACATTACATCACATTACACTGCATCATATCACACTGCATTACATACATGCATACATGCAGTCATCACGCAAACTGTATATGTCACCTACTACCTGCATTTAGCTAGAAATACACACAATACATCAATACTATCTACATTAAATACCCTCTGGGAATCTAAGCATGGAAAATCCACCAATGATGGATGGTTTCCAAGGTCGTTTCTCCATGAAATGTCGTGTTTGTTTGGGTATTTCTATGGAAAATCCACCAATGATGGCAATGCTATTTCCATAGAGTTCCATAGAAATAGCCATCATTTCCATTATCAATGAAAAATCATGTAAAATCAATCGTCTATGTTAGGTTCCCGGAGTGTATTTCAATTATCATTTGACGTCCCCTCTCGCCGATTTCCAGCGATGTCCCGCGGGAACCCCATGCGAAATACCAGCATTGAAAAGGGCTAGTTCATTCATCAAGATCCACCTTGATTCATCTTGATTCGCCATGATTCACCTTGGTTCACCATGATTTGATTCGCCATGATTCGCCCTGATTCACCAGCTTGAACAACTCACAGCTTAACCAGCTCAACCTGCGCTGACAACCCACATGCTGAGGCCTGGCAGCAAGACCAAGAGTCAAACCTGCGTTCCAAGCTAGTTGAAACATGGGATGAAACCACGAGGTTTCAGAAACTGATCCGGTTAGTGGTTATACCCCCTGTGAAAAATATGGGTCAACCAACTAACAATTTGTTTATACAAGGGAATCCAGCCACCAGCCAGTTTCCAAAGTCATCGACTCATCAACTTGAACTTTCGTCCGCTTTAACTCCTCATATCTCCTCAACTCTCCAAGACTTGCACATGGATTCCGGCCATTATATAGTTCTACGTATTTCTACGTGCAGTATGACTCAGGTGTACATGATGGCAGCTCAATTATGGTGTAAGAGCCATGTGTGCTGATGGCATGCTTCTGGTGGTAGGAACTCTGCGAATTTACTTCAGGAGTGCGAAGAACGTGAGGTCATTGCTTCTGCTTAGCATCACGATGCCGATTGTTGGCTGGTTGTATCTGTATCTTCGATATTCTTCGATTAGGATCAATTAATTAGGCACCTTTTGACTTGCAAAGAGTTTTGGGTGTGATCATTTGAATATGTTTGAATTATCAACCCGGGAGTTGTCTACATCACCGGTCTTCTGATATTTCAGGTCACCAGAATCTTCAACCTCAACGAGTCCCGAAAGCATTTGGAAGGTTGACGGCCCTCCAGGATCATTGTAAATCACACAAGCTACCATTTGGGCAACGGCCACTCTCGGTAGCTCCTGAAGCGATTTGGTCCAAGGCTTGCTGGAACTGAAACTGACCAGCACTTGGCTTTCTGTTTAACCCAGGCTCCTCAAGTCCTCATATTTTGCACCACGGAGCATCTGGAGGTGACATGGTGGATCATGTGTACCTATCAAACCTTGTCAATGGAGGCGTGGCTGACGCATGAAAACATAACACATGGACGGATTTTAGAATCAAATGCATATTTGAACACTTACTTGCATGCATACATATTGTGTATATGATCGCATAGTTGAAAAAATCATGCGGTTGGGCGTCTCAACCCGTCCCAAAATTGCCCAGACCTAGCAAAGAAGAAACCACGCTCCCGAGAGTCCCAATAGTCTCTGCAAACAATTTCTGTCTCTGTATACAATGTGCGCGCAGTACTTTGACCGCGGAGTCTATGTTTGAAACTGCAAGCACCCCTCTTTGGGGCCAACCGCACATTGGAACCAGCTTTGACCACTAACACAAGATAAACAGCCAAACCAGCAAAGCACAAACAAACATTGACCAGTGCCTACTGGCTTTTGAAGTGGTGACATATCTGGTTGCAACTAGTTGCCCTCTGTTTCAACATTGTATGGTCTCCAATTCCAAGGCAACCCGTCTGGGATCGTCTGGGCAAATAGCCACATTGCAGCTAAGCCGGACTCACCCTCATCGCAAGATCCTCATCTATGGTAATGCCCGAAATCTCCGCACCCCCCTCGTCATGACATGTCATGACCATGTTCTGAATCTCAATGTCCGGCATGGCCATGCTCTGCATCAGCATGTCCCGCATGGCTATGCCCGGAATCTGCGTCACCATGTCCACCGCAGCTATGTCCCGCATGGCCATGTTCTGCACCTTCATGTCCGGCATGGCCATGTTCTGCATCAGCATGTCCAGCATGGCTATGCCCGGAATCAGTGCCTTTTGCGTCGCCATGGCCACCGCAGCAATCACCGCCATGGCCCCCGTGGCCATGTTCTGCATCTCCATGTCCGGAATGGCCATGTTCTGCATCAGCATGTCCTCCATGTCCATGCGTTGAATCACCATGGCCACCGTGACCTAAGCACTGCACTTAGAATCCTAGGCAATATTGGAGGAAGGACTGGAATTGTATCATGGTCATCTCATCTAGCACGCGGCTTTCAACTTATTAGTACTAGTACACCCAGGGATATTGGTAAAACAAGGAGTTTTGTGCGGTATTGCAGCTGCCATAGGAACATATCTGTAAACACCTGCATGAAAAACGCAAGCACATAACTTCAACGAAAACCGCCAGTTGTCCTCCCTAACATTCCGTTGTCTCGCATCCTGCAAAGGGAAGCTCCGGGCAGGGGTAAGAAAGAAAGCAAACAAATACAAAGAAATCACAAAAAAGTGGAGGATGGAGCTGATTGCAGAAAAAAACACTGGGCATTTCAGAACTCACAAGAAGTCAAACTGTTTCTGGACAATGAGAGCGAACGACGTCCAAAGGGCTCACAAATACGCATGATAAAGAATGTGCAACATGCAACACGCAATATGAAATCGGTGCGCAGCAGGTTGTGTCACACGCTAAGACTACCAGCATGCTTTGTGCAAATTGCACCGGGCCACCGATCAAAAGTAATTACCAGTGCCACTGAGCCAAAACAACAGACCAATGATTTGATCGTAACACACACCTAAGCTCAAGCAGAGTGACAAGAGTGATCTTATGATCTTCCAATCATGAAGTTGTCCTGAGGAGCCGAGCTTACTGTTAAGAAGGGCACGTACGCAAATCATGCAATATAGATCAATATAGTATGACGTGATGAGATTGCGTTCATCGGCTTTATAACTCACATACTTTGTGTAACCTGCACTGACGAGTGCATGGGCAGCTCCACACCAAATCAACATTTAAGGTCAAGGTGCCATGCCCATGCGAAGTCCCCAGCAATGCTTCTTTCACGTCTTCTTTGGTGACATCGGAGAAGGCTTTGAAGATCTTGTAAACGCCTTGGGCAGCGATGCATTGATGAACTGAACCTGGTGACTGTGGCTATGGCATCATGATCTCGCCTGAGCCAGGTTTAGGAGCCGTGACCCCAAGGTCAGTGATCACCGTCTCCACTGGTGGGCAGCCCTCCTCTGGGCAACGCACCTGCGGATGCTGAGATGAAATTCTGCAGCCACCCCCAGCCACCCACGGATGCCCATAGCCTGGGCGATGGACCAGTTGGTTTCCTTGCCTATGGAGGCGAAAATCTCAGCTGCCCATTCCTTGGGAGCGACTGAGCTGTCGCTTGGTTCCTACAGGAGGCTACAAAAACCATAATGCTCCAACAATCGGGCCCGTCCTCAACCCTAGCAATCAGCCAGCGTGCCTTCTCACAACAAAACGGTGGGTCTGGCAACCTTTCGCCTGTTGCTCCAGGTTTCACTTGGCTCCAGGTTTCACTTGGAGCCAGTGATGTTGAGACATGTCTTGGAACTGATCGTGTGAAAGTGTTGCGAAATGAGATGTACATGGGTCTCATAAAGAAAAACATACACACGTACAAGCACAATGCACACAATCAGCGACAGCAATTTCATATGCAACGCTCAAAAAGTTGTGTGTACATAAGTGTACATAAATTATATACATATACCATTGATATGAGTGAAATGTATATGTATAAATGCTATAAATGTATATATGTGTATGTAGTTATATCTGCACAAATTTGCAAAACAAATGCATGTCTACCCCCCTCTCAAAGTAAATGTTGGCATTCATGTCATATCATGTTATTTGATATGTGATTTTTTCATGTATTCTGATCCATGTCTCCATCTGTTGGCAGGCTTAGATGCATATGCCATATGCCGGCCAACATCAATGCCTAAACTTGACAAAATGGACCCTTTAATGCACTTCCTATCCGTTGGAAACATCAAACCCATGATCTGATAAAGTCATATAAAGTCATGATATCGTTCTTTACTTCTTTACTTTCTCGGGGGGTCAAGGCAGCATGTGTTGATTTAGGGTCAAGGCACCCTGCCTCAACAAATACTTCCCAAAAGCCTTGCAACTAATTATTGATGGTAGCCGTATTCAAAGCCGGGGCGCCTGAAAATCCCTCACATCCTTTCACTCTCCCTCTCTCTCTCTCTGTCTGTCTCTCTACCCTCTCGTATTCATATATGCAGTCTTGGGTTGTGGCCACCACCATATCAACAATGCATATTGCTCCTATATGCGTAGTCAGCTAGATTTGGGCAAATGTGGGTGACGTGATAATGATGCAAAAAAGTGACTGCCCATCCTCAACATCATCAATGAACCATTCAACCCCCAGTTGTTCACATTGTTCTCAATGTTGGTTTCTCATGGAAAACGTCCATCACATATTTCATTGTTGGGTATCATGGTAACCCCATTGATGTTTGTTTGCCAAGGATCATACATGTGACCATCAAATATGTTGCAACCATCAAGTTCCGTCATCATGGCCACTGGGGGCTTCTCAAAACAGGGGATCCCCCAAGTCATCATCCATTAACCATTTATAGCATTATAGCTTATAATTTATAGCATTATAGCCTATATAAACCATTCTTGGGGACCCCTATGGCTTGAGAAGTCTTCACATTTGATCCCTCCAACGTTGGTCCAGTTCCACACCCAGCATCTTCGATCTGCTCGGAGTCCACCATGGTTCGATGGCTTCCCGGCGATGGCTTCCCACAGCTCGAGCCCCGTGAAAAGAGCTGCCCGGCGCGCGAGCGGGAGACCCGCAGCTGCGATATCGTGCGACCCCGCAGCTGCGTCAATTTGAAGGTCAAATGATGTCAGATAAAGGGAAGCATAGAGGAAATGATGGAAATTGATAGCACATGGAGAAATTGATAGAAATTGAGGAAACGCGATGGAAACGTCCATGATAACGCCTGAATGGAGTCGAAGCATCGATGTCTCATCATTTCTCACACATCCTTGTGTTACTTGGTGCTTAGTAGCTGTTAATGGTTGGTTTTGGCATTTCCTTGGGTTTGCATTGGCCTTGACGCGTTTATCACTTGCTATTGGCACAACTTTTCCAGGCGAAGCGGCGAGGTCATTGTTTGCTGATGTTTGCTGGGCGCGACCCGGCCTGCCGTAGGGGCTGTAGCGACCTGAAACCAAGCTCAGGGAAATCTTCAAAACGACTATGGTTGCTAATCACGACTCAAATGATTCTCATCAGATGCCAGTGTTCTTCTTGCTGTTGTTGATGATCATTGTCAATTGTCAGCATCTATTGGCTGGCATCAACAGTGGGATGTTGATGATCATTCATTATTATTGATCACAAGGATTTCCTGTGATTGTCAAAGTGTATCAAAGTAATTGATGATAACTACTAGTTAAACATGATGCTTATTGATAGTTCTCAAGGTGTTGGATGATGCTAGCCATGATGACGCTGATGTTGGCACCCCACTCAGCACCCCTGCCGCATGACGGCGTGCATGACCGGCACGGCCCAAAAGTGGACGGCGAGCCCTTGGTGGCGACGGAGATGGTTACAGGATCGACCTGCAACGGATACAGTGTAGGACCGGTGCTCACCACCCCGTCATGAAAAATATGCGCAAGTCAACCAACCAGTTGTTAATAATCAATTGGGAAAAAAGGTATGGAACCACCAACCAGGATGTGTAAGGCTTGGAAAAACACTGGTGCAGCCAAAAGCACACCACGAAGAAAACAAAACGCAGCGGTTGGTAATGCAAGAGACCAGCGTTGGCCAGCAGCAACAATCATCATTAGCCACTATTAAGGGACAAAATCCAGCACACATGCATTTGACATCATTTGGCTGTGGGTCAAAGCCCTGTACCCCTGGTTCCCCCATCATTGGCCATTGTTTTCCCTAGTTTTGCTGGTTGTTACCCACTGTGGAAAGAAGTTACACCGAAGGTTCACCGCTCTCGTTGCAGATTATATGACTATCCTACCTGATGGCTTCACTCCTTTCTCCCACCAGTGCAGACAGCGCAGCGCGAACCCATTCTATTTTCGCTCCGGCCGCTTGAGTGACTTGAGCCAAGCGGCAATTGTAGTATATGCATGTTATGTGCTCATAGCTACCTCTACTGCCGTGGCATGTACATTCGCACCCCCCATGAGTTGCACATCTCGTGGAACTCACCACTTGAAAATTCGAGGGTACGGCCACGTAGGTAGGCGCATCCGGTCTAATTAAATTAGAAATGTTAGTATTGGCAATGAGGCGAAACAAAATGCAGAAACAACATGAAGTGCCCCGGAAAGATGTTCCTCAGTCGAAGACCGAAGCCATCTCACATCCATCATAGTACGAGCGTCGAAGACACAAGTACTCAGGATATGACGGTTCACATGATGAATCAACAGCTTGTCAATGATCATCCTCAAAGCCAATCTCAAAAGTTGATTTGGTCTAATCCCAGACCTTGGAACTACTGCCGGGCGCGTTCAGTCATCTCTTCAACGCTTCTGCTTCTTACGTTTGGAAGAAGATGCGGCTTCGGCCTGATCTGCCTGCGGCGCGGCCGTGGGACCTCGAGGGATGTCGGTGAGGAATTGGACCATTCCTGCAGATCCAATGTCTGCCCGATCGCTCTGATACAACATTGTATATAATGCATCGGCTCCCAATGCCGTCAACTGGTTGAATTGATGCTGGAGATCGGGAGGGAAGACGAAGCCATGTACATGAGACAACATCTTCAAGATTGCTTCGGCCGTTCCCTTCTCCAACTTCTTGAAGCATAGCATACCGATCGGATCGATCTTCAGGCAGTCATCGCTTGTCGGAGGTGTGAAGTACACATGCTCCAAGCATCCAGCGCCACCGCGAAGGATCCTCCGCACATATCGACTCACTTCGGCCATTTTGCGCCGAGTGGTGTCCCTTTTCACATGCGGATCTTCGATATCACTAAAATCGCCGACAACCAGCTTGTTCTTTGCCGTTGCAATGTCCACGCCACATCGCATCATGTAGTGTAGGAGCTTGTAATGAAGTGGGGCGTATTCACATCCTTTGAGATAATCTTCGATGTGACGCTTTTCTCCCAACTCTTTATGTGCGATGGTATATTCTTCCATAGTCGGCTCCCGGTAATCTCCATCATCATCAAATAGAAGCGGAGTGTTCCAAGATCGATCCAGCCTTTTCTTGGCATAGGTCTGGGATTCTTGCATGTTCTTGTAATCCTGGATCGGAGTTTGGACCATCCTACGGTAGAAGATCTGGTATTCCGTTGCGAGGACACGACCAAGGAGTGTGTCAAAATTGATCGCATGAAAGCTGATCGAATCTTGATTGTCACTTTCCAAGGTACCGAGGACTTCAGAATTGAAGTGGATGCGTCGACACCAGCGCTTGTAGACTCTTTCAGCCTGGACCTTGCTTCGATTGATCTGACGATCATGAACTTCCATGTTCACGGTATCATCATCTTCGGCCTTGTGCACGTCATCCTCAGCTTCTTTCTGACCTCGTTCAATGACCTCCTGCTCGTCGATGTTCTCAGTAGCTTCTCGAGCAGATTCCCTTTTGATCTCCTCCGCGGCATTCTTGAGGACTTCATCTTCCTCACTTGCGGAGTCCACTTGAATGGGTTCTTCTTGTTCCATGTTGACGTCTGTCGATTCTGGTTCTGCAGCCGTAGGAACATTCTCATCATCTCCGCCATCATCTTCCTGTTTGGGAATGGACTCACCTCTGGCAACAAAGATGCTCATGCATTCGGGGCAAGTCGTCAAACGACTATAAACCTCCGCAAAGC
>VSDK01027840.1:294300-314836 GCA_009767595.1 Symbiodinium kawagutii | reverse complement strand
GCCACACCACCCAGCCGCGCTGGGCCTGGCAGCGCCAGGGAAGAGGAGGAGGACCGCGATCCAAGGAATGAGCCCAATCGAGAAGATGACAGGCCCAGGAAGGGCAAGAACAAGAAGAAGGATAAAGGAGATGGAAAAGGCCATCGCGAAGCTCGCGAAAGGTCAAGAGAACGGGAGCATAGCAACAGATCCCGTGAATGGAGCCAGGGTTCGAAAGGATCCAAGGGCTCGAAAGGAAAGAAAGGCAAGCCCAAAGGAAAGGGCAAAGGTAAGAAAGGTGAAGAGAAAGGCAAGCTGCCTTCCAAGGAGGATCTGCGAGAGTTCCTTCGGGATGAGATCCAGAGAGGGATTCAGGAAGGACTCCAACGAGAGGTGGAGAAGGCTGTGAAGAAGGCCACGACTGGGGAAGCTTCCTCAAGCACGCCTTGGAGTGCGGTGCCCACCAGCACTCCACCGAAGGAGAAGGCAGTGCCGGGCCCTAAGGAGCCTCCATACCCTCCTCCTGGTAGAAAACCAGCTGGGAGTAAGTCTGCAGTGGCAGCGGCCAAGCAGCCTGCAGCAAAGAAGCTGGTGAAGGAGGAGGACACCCTCGAGGATAAGCTGATCCGGTTGAGGGACAGTGTGAAGAAAGGGGAGGTGACACCTCGTGAAAGGGTGAAAGGAAGCAGCGCTTCCACCCAACGAGGTCCACCTGGACCACCTGAGGATCCGCCACGGGGATCAAAGAAGAAGAAGGATGAGGATTCCCCACCAAAGGTGCCAAGGAAAAAGACGAGAGCTGCACCGGATCCTGATCCACCGGATGAACCGGACTATGGAGATGATGATGAGGACGACAGCGAGTACACCTACGACTACGAGGAGGAGTCCGAGCAAGAAGGACGAGAGTGGGCTGAGTCAGAACGACCCACGGTGGATCCAACAGTGACTGTGACAAACCGCAGTCAGCACCGAAGTCACCGAGAGGAAGAGAGTGACAGAAGCAGGGATCGCCGACGGCAGCGCCGGGGTGAACCAGCTCGGCCGCGCCGAGGAGGTGGCAGGGTGCCACCAGCTCCTCCAAGGGATGAGGACTCAGGAACTGAGCCAGTGGTGCTGAGGGATGCACCGAGAAGGGTCCCAGAACCCAGGAGACCTCCAGTGGCAGCGCCAAGGAGGAGAAGAGATGATGAGGAGTCTGAAGTGTCAACAGCTCGCACTTCAGAGGTGCGAGAGATCCTGGCTAAGCGAAGCCGACAAGAGGACCATCGAGGTAAACCCTCGTTGAGCCAGGTGAAGCTGGAACCGTTCAGAGGTTCCCGCACTCACTACCGTGAGTGGAAGCGCACCCTGGAGGCGCAGAGGGCGTTGTACCGCCTGGAGGATCCAGAGTTGGCCATGCTCATTTACTTGAGCACTGGAGGTGAGGCACGGGCCGTGCTGAATCAGCTCACCATCGATGACATGAGGTCAGATGGTGGCCTCCAGAGGGTCATCAGGCTCTTGGAGGAATCCTTCGGGGTTCGCTCAGATGAGCGATTTGAGGAACGCCAGAACGCGTACCTGGAGTTCAGAAGGAGCTCTGGGATGTCGATGGCCGAGTACATCAGTACCTTGAAGAGACTTCGCAATGAATACTTGGCCGAAGACCCTGGCACTCAGATCTCGGACAAGGCCTTCGCCCAGAGGCTCCTGGTGAAGGCGGGACTGACGAAGCGAGAACGCATGGATGTTTTCTTTTCGAGTGGCGGCAGCTACTCGACGAAGGCCATTGAGAAGGTCTTGCGTTTCCGCCACAGTCAAGTCCATGTGGAGGAGAAGAAAACAGGTGCGGACAGGAACCGCGATGACAGAAAAGGGTTCCAGAAGAAACGGCCGCGCCAGTTTCCAAGAAGATCCGACAGAAAAGGTCCACAAAGGACCTCAAGACACCAAGCTCACCTTGCAACCAAGGAGGAGTCCGATGAGGAGGCTTCCTACGATGAGGACTCGGACGAAGACCTGGAGAAGGAGGCCATGACAGCGGCGGATGCTCCACCAGCTGAAGAGTATGAGGATGTCCCAGTTGAAGACGAAGAAGATGAAGGTTGGGACCGTGGCACCGCCGAGAGCTCCGAGTGGGGTGAGATGTCGGACCTTCGCGATGCGTATGCTGCTGGATGGAAGGCAAAGGCAAAATCCAGTGAGCAGCGGAAGGGACGTGGTTACAAGGGTTCCTCGTCCAGCTATGGCAAGGGCCATGGTAAGGACAAGAAGGATTCGCGCACCGCAGATGCCCGGAAGAAGAAGTCGAAGTGCGCCAGTTGCGGAAGGACTGGCCACTGGCATGGGGATCCCGAATGTCCCAATGTGCAGTCGGGGAAGGACAAGCCTCGCAGCACGGCGGCATCTGGAACCCACTACCAGACGGGCAGCGGGGGAGAAGCCACTGCGAGCCGCAGTGGACGAGAAGAGCCACAGAAGACCCGCATCAACTGGAGTTTCATGGTGAACTCCGATGGATGGCGGCTCATTGAAGCCTATGACAGCAGTGGCGAAGATAGCTTCTCAGATGAGGAGTTCGCCAGCATCGCAGAAGAGGAGGAACTGGCAGCAGCAGCTGCGGCGTTGGCAGCGCCACGCCAAGACCTGGAAAGACCAGCTGGGAAGAAGAAGTACAAGCTGGCTCTGAAGACAGTGCTGGATGCACTGAGAGCAGGTGTGGATGACGAAGAGCTGAAGCACCGGCTCCAGAAGAAGGAGTATAAAGCAGCAAGGGAAGCTGCTGAGAGAATGGCTAGCGGCAGCGCTGCGAAAGCCAAAGCCCGCAGCGGCAAGAGGACATCGGATGATCCGATAAGGAGTATAAAGCAGCAAGGGAACCTGCTGAGAGAATGGCTAGCGGCAGCGCTGCGAAAGCCAAAGCCCGCAGCGGCAAGAGGACATCGGATGATCCGATGGAAATCGAGGTGACATCAGCAGAGATGTTGCAGATGCTGCCACACCTCACGAAGGAAGAGAAGCGTACCCTGTACAAAGCGCTTCGGAAAGAGCAGGAGGAAGAAGCTGCTCGATACCTGGACCCGGAAGCTTCGGGAGATAGGCTGAAGCGACCTGACCGCAGGTACAAAGCCTACAGTGCAGGAGCGATGGCAAAGCCATCAAGTGCGCCAAAGGCAAAGGCGGCTGCTGCCGCTGCATCTTCAAGTTCATCGCCACCGATGGCACCAATGCCAGAGGCAGTGAGGAAGAAGAGGCTTGCAGAGTTCCGGAGGGGACTCTATGAAAACGCTCTGGACCGCAAGGGGCGTGTGAAGCCAAGTGAGGCCTCAGATCTTCCGACGAGGGTCCAAGAGGAATGTCCTCACTCATGGGAGAACTTGAGATGGGGCGCCAACGGCTCCGGTCACTGGGCATCCTGCAAGGCCTGCGGCCTGAAACGGGTCCTTTACTATAGTCAGGACCATGGAGCCCTGATGGCTTCCTGCAAGAAGGAAGCAATGCAGCAGTCAGAGACCTGGCTGTTGGAAGGAGGTGCTTGCAGTGTCATTTTGGACACTGGCTGCAGGACAGCTGTGGCAGGTGCAGCATGGCACCGGAAGTTCCAAGAGGAACTGAGGAGAAGAGGACTTCCTTGGGAAGAAGTTCCACAGGAAGAAACGTTCCGGTTCGGAGCGGGAGCACCGGTCCTGTCGACCAAGGCAATGGTCTACCCGGTGGTGCTGGGATCCACGGAAGAGAAGAGCTGGCTGCGACTGGCCGTGGTTGACAACACAGCCACAGATCCAAGAGTGGATCAATGCCCAGCACTGGTGGGACCGAGTGAGCTGGCAAGGTGGAAGGCTACCTTCAACTTTGGGGATGGTACCATGACCATCCAAGGGCACCAAGTGCCAATGGTGTTGTCCAACACCCGGCATCCCATCATGGAAATTGGTGGATGCGGTGATTGGAGTGAGTGGCAGACGCCACAACTGGAGGCACTGAAGGAGCAGCTGATCCAAGATCCTTACAGCCTGGCATTGCTGCAGCGACAGCTCTCCGAGACGGAGAAGGAAGACCAGGACGAAGACAGCCAAGTGGCGGCGCCACATCACCTGCTGCCAGGTGACGAAGATGGTGAGGAAGCCATCATGTTGGCTGATTGGCAAGAGGAGTTGGAGACCCAAGCCATTCACCAGATGGATGGGGTGATGGCACGGCTGCCACCAAACGCACTGGTTACGTGCAAGGTGCCAGAGGACGAAGAGTCACACAGCGATGGCTCCATCAGTGAAGGGGAGAGTGAAACCTCCCATGAAGCAGGCTGCGTCCTGGAAGAAAGTGACTCCACTACTTCCAGTGGAGAGGAAGAGGAGGCCGAACGCCATGAGGTGTTGGCGGCTGGATTGGCCCAAGACAACACCGAGGTTTTGAACAAGGGACAGAGAAGACGCCTCCTGGATGCAGTCCACAAGATTGCAGAGGCTGCCAAGGATGAGATCACCCAAAGAGTGCAGCGTCCACTCAGGGTCATGGCTCGGAAGAGGAAGCCGGGGCCCCTAAGGGTGATTGAAGTGTTCACCTGGAGCTGCATGCTCTCGATGGTGGCATCCTCGCAAGGATGGGACAGCCACGAGCCAATCACGTTGGCTTCAGGATGGGATGTTGCCATCCCTGAAGTGCAGAACAATGCGATGAAATACCTGGAAGAGATCGATCCGGATCTCGTGGCGGTGGCGTTCCCATGTGGACCGTGGAGCATTATGCAGAATGCAAATCAGAGAACACCGGCGCAAAGAAGAGCATTGGCCTGGAAGAGAGCCATTGCTCGGAAAACGGTGTTGGCGTTTTCACGCCGAGTTGCCCTTTGGCAACGGAGACGCGGCCGCGCCGTGGTCTTAGAAAATCCGGCAAGGTCCAAGGCCTGGAGGACACCGGAGATAGAAGAAGCAACGGATGGCTTGGACACAGTCCTGTTTGACCAGTGTCAGGTTGGATTAAAACATCCAACGAATGGGAAGCCCTGGAAGAAGTGGACCCAGCTGGCAGGACAGCCAGAAGTCATCCAAGAGTTTCAAGGTCTGAAGTGCCCAGGAGACCATGAACATCACCCAATCGAGGGTGGCTTCCGTAACAAGGACGGAAGATGGGAGAAGCTCAGTGAGTATGCGGGAGGATACCCGAAAGAGCTTTGCAAAAGAATCCTGAAGGGCACGGAGGCCTACTACAAGGTCCATCAAGAGGTCTTCATTGGAGATGAAGACAACTACGAATATGATGAAGATGCAGAAGAGCTGCAAGACGGTGATGAGGCCATCCAAGAAGAAGAAGATCTGGCTGATCAGCCAGAGGATGACCGCTTTCCAGAAAGAGCGGATCAAGAAGACCGAACTCTGACAGAGGAAGACAGACACCCAGTGTCTGCCGAGGTGAGAAAGGCTGTGGAATTCACACACAGGCAACTGGGTCACCCATCTCGATCTACCATGCTGCGCATGATGAGGTTGAGTGGTGCTAGCGCAGAGGCGATCCGCTACGCCAAGAGATGGAACTGTGACACCTGTGCCATGAGGCAGCGACCTCGGCATCCACAAGCCTCCACGGCTACGACACGTCCGTTCGGGTTCAACCAGCATTTGCACATTGACCTGAAGTTTGTCCATGACTCAAGGGGAAAGCGTTATGCTGTCCTCTCCATGTTGGACTTGGGGACAAACAAACATGACTGCGTCATGATCAAAACCCGACGGAGTGACTACGTCGCAGGCAAGTTCATGCGACATTGGGTGATGAGGTATGGAGTGCCACGCCGTGTCACACATGATCAGGGCGGTGAATTCGAGCAGTCCTTCACGGCAGTGCTCGAGCAGTATGCCATCGACTCTGAGGTGACGGCAGCGCACGCAGGGTGGCAACTGGGTGCCGGAGAACGCCACGGTGAGATCCTTGGAGTAGCACTCCAGGCCATTGTGGAAGAGCACTCTGTTGAAGGCTACAGGGCAATGAAGACAGCCTTGTCAGCTGCCACCATGGCCAAGAACGAGACCATTACCAAGGATGGTTTCACGGCACATCAGCGAGTCTTTGGACATGAGTGCCGATGGCCAAGTTTGATGAGTGAGAATCCAGAACCCTCTTTTGCAGAAGGGGTGAACACGGATTCAGAGGTGGCTAGGGCGCATCGCATGCGCACCAGTGCCCGCATTGCCCTGATAAGGGGAGATGTGAGAGAGAAGATGCGAAGAGCCATCCTGCGAAAACCAGCAGTGGCTCAAGGCCCATTTTCCCCTGGGACCCGTGTCTACTTCTGGACACCTGGGCCCAAGTCGAGGTACAGCCGTACCAGGGGCAGTGTTTGGAGAGGACCAGCCACGGTGATCATCCAAGAAAAACCCAAACGCTACTTCGTGAGCTGGCGAGGACGCCTTTTGCTCCTAGCGGAGGAAAACTTGAGGTTAGCCACTCGTGAAGAGCTGGCATTGACAGAAGAGGTCAAGGACGAAGTGGTGGACTTGCAGGACATGCTGCGAGATCCTATGCGTTCCAACGCATTCCACGACCTCAGAGATGCCAAGCCTCCTCCTGCAAGACCTCGGAAGAGGCGTGCTCCTGGATTACCAGAAAGCGAGGAGCGGAAGAAAGCGAAGTTGATGATGAGGGGAACCAAGTCGGTTCGAAACCTCCTGAAGGATGAAGGGACCAGGAAAGCTCAAAGAAGAAGATTGCTAGGCCAGAAAGGCCGTAAGAGAAAACGAGTCCCGAAGGTGCAAGAAGAACGAGCACCAAGTGTTCCTTACTCGCCGAGCATCGCACCAGAAGAACCGCCTGCCAAGAGGGCAGAAATCCCGGCAGAGCCGAGGGCGGAAATTCCGGCAGAGCCGAATGCAGAAATCCCGGCGGAGCCGAAGGAAGATGAACCGGAAGAAGCCATTCAGGAAGCTCCTGGGGAGAGGCTTAGTCAGGAAGCTCCTGACCCGGAGGATGCAGAAGATCATCCTGAAAGGGTAGAACCCGATGACAACGAAGGTGATGAGGTCGAATCCATGCTTGGATCCGATATCTCAACTGAAGATTTTGATAGGTTGGAGCAGTCAAGAGCTGAGTGGAGGAATCTGACACCGGAAACCCGACGTCAGAGATTGACTGATGACGTCCCCGTCCAGATTAAGAGGAAGCTGGCAGATCGGGACGATGTGGATGATGGCTTTATGGAAGAGAAGAAAGCCAGAGTTGATGAAGGTTTGGTGGCCCAAGTGATGATGGGTACTATTGAAGATGGGCCAGCCAACGAGTGGGTCTCAAAATATGAGCTGACCCTCCTCCGGCAATTGACGGGATTGCCTCTATGTGCTGCGCGGTTGCACCGTGCTCCCAGAAAGAAGTTCATGCGCCCTCCAAAGATGGTGAACCGATCAAGGCTGACGATCATGATTGGTCAGAATCCGATGGATGCCTTTGTGGTTCATGAAAGTGAAAAGGAAGTGGCAGCGTATCCACGAAGGAAGGCATCTATGGAGTGGAGAGGCATGACCATGTTCGCAAAGGAGGTGCCCAAGCACTTGAGGAGAGATCAAGTGTATCCCACGTACATCCAGAGCTCTGCTGGGCTCTATGAGGCAAACCTCACTTACGAGGAAAGAAAGATCTTTGAAGAGATCTGGGTGGAAGACACCAAGAATGCTCTGATGGCCGAGGTGATGGCCTTGAAGCTGAAACAGAATGGGAAAGAGCTGGATCCAAAAGCCTTTGGACCAGAGGAGTGGAAACAGTTCGAAGATTCGGACCGGCGTGAATGGGAACAGTGGATTGACAACAATGTCATGCGCCGAGTCCCAAAAGAAGAAGAAAAGAACATCCCACGCTGGAAGGTGTTCAAGTCACCACTGAGAATGGTGAGAGTCAACAAAACGGGTGGTGTTTTGATGCCCCTGATCGCAAAGTCGAGGCTTGTCGTGCCAGGACACCTCGATCCAGGACTGGGTTGCTTCAGGACTGATGCACCCACGGCTGGTTTGACACCAACCCGTCTAGCCAAGGCTGTAGCCGCGGGACGCGGTTGGCAAGGCTTCTCCTTCGACGTGACCACTGCTTTCTTGAGTGGGGAGAAGACAGAACGTGAGATATACGTTCGAGCACCACCAGAAGGGTTGCCTGCAGCGCGGGGACAACCAGCGGTGCGGCCATTGGAACTTTTGCAAGTTCTAAAGTCAGCCTATGGGCTTACAGAGGCGCCACGTTTATGGTATCTGAAGGCGACCAAAACGTTGGCAGGCACGCCCCTGAAAGAGTTGGCTGCAGCCAAGGCAGTGTTTGTTGCTGCCGAGGACGGAGCAAGCTGGGCCATTTTGGTCCTTCATGTTGATGATGGATTGTTACTTGGATCAGAAAAGGATCCTCGTTTCCAAGCGTTGAAGACACAAATCAACAGCTTGTTCCGAATAAAAGAATGGAAAAGAGTTCCACTGACATTTTTGGGAGTGGAAGTGGAACAGTGTGGAGATGGATTGAAGGACAACATGTCCTCCTACGTGAAGGGCATCAAGATCCCAGAAGTGGAAAAGAAGAAAGGGGATCAGCTCTTGAACGAGCGAGAGTTGACTGCCTATCGGCAGCTAGTGATGCGCCTTCGCTGGCCTGCCCAGCTGGCTATGCCTCAGATGCTCTACGAGGTATCATTGCTGGCACAAAGGGTATCCAAGGCTACCCACAAAGATTTCCAAGATGCATTGGCGTTGCACGCCAAGTTCCTGAAAGAAGTGGAAGCCGGCCGCGCCGAGCTCAAGTACCCAAGAATGAAGGGGGTACCCTTCCTAGTGAGCTACTTTGACGCAAGCCTTGGGAAGGAATCTGGAGGAAAATCGCAGTTGGGTGCGATTCACTTTCTCACAGACGAGGAAGTGGTGCATGGGCCGCGCCCTGCAGCAGTGGTGGAGTTCACCACCACGAAATCCACAAGAGTGGTGAGATCTTCGATGGCTGCCGAATCCTGCAGCCTGAGTTTGGCCATTGACAGGCACATGTATGCCAGACTGATCCTCGATATGATGTTGCGAGGGGCATACGAGGTGACTCCGGAATGGAGGACCCAGTGCCAGGTCAAAGGCGGCGTGGTGACAGACGCCAAGAGCCTTTTTGACCACCTGTCCACGACAGGACAGATCCCGCAGGAGAGGCAAACGATGCTCGACCTCCTTGCGGCGAAGAGCCTCCTTGAGCAAGAGGCTGCTAGGCTCTTTTGGGTCCCTACGCATCGGCAATTTGCCGACGGACTGACAAAGAAGATGAAAGATCTTCTCTGGGAAGAGTTTGTGCAGAAGGGCACAATCTCCCTGAAAGAAACCCCAGAGGAGAAAATCAAAGAAGAGCATCGACGAATGCTCCGGCAAGGGCAACGGCTGCGCCGTAAGAAGAAATTCGAAGCCCAAGCCTAATTCACCTGAGATCCACATCATGCCAATACGCTCTTTCTGTGATGTGAAACATACCAGTTGGTGGCATGTGGTGGTAGGTGTTGCATGTTTTTGGCATGATCATGTACAGTTGTTGGCCGTTGCAGTTTGGCCCAAACAATAGCACTTGTGCTGCTTCGCAGCCGCGTGAAAAAGGCTGCTGCCTACCTTGTCCGGTTGCTGCCGGTTGCTTTGACTTTTGGTTGAAGTTTTGGTTGGTGGTTAGGCTACCACCCTACTCCGCAACAAGAACGGGCCAGCACAAAACACCGAAAAGCGAGCTGGCCCGACACAAAAGCGATCCTTCTGCCAAATGATGGTAAACATTGGCAAGCTTAGTGGCAAGCCTAGCCTGTTGCTCATACAAGGCACAGCAAGTATTTTTGTTTGGAGTTGGAATCGGCACCGAAGCAGCGCAAGCCAATATCTCGTGCTCTGCAAGCAATCCAAACCGTAAAATGCCTTGCCATCATTGCATTTGAACACCGTGCATGTGAGTGCGGGTGCACGTGACCGTGCCGAGCCTGGTGTGCGAGGTGTTACCCCCACTTCTATGCATGTGCCAGCAAGGGTTGGCTCGAAATATCTAGCCATGTTCATGACTTCCTCATTCTTTCTTGACGTTCTGAATTTGGGGCCGTTTGGAGCGCTTAGAGCGTCTCAGCAACTATAGTAGAAAGTTAAAAAGAGATAAAAAGAGCGTGTTGATCCACAGTGAGGCTCTTGCATTGCGCCGAGGCTGAACGTTCTCATTGTGTTCGAGAGGCTTCGAGGACCGCCGCTCCAATGTGCATCCCCGAGCCTGTTCAAAGATCCCGGAAAGGACGTGCTGCCTTTGCTCAAGGGCAAGTCGCCGGCTTGCTCAAAACGGAGACAAGTCGCGAAGGCTCTGACCTACCAACTGCTGACCGTTTTCTTGACATGTTTGACATGAACCACTACTATGCAATGACAATTGGTTCAACCTACGGCAAAATATACAGATATATGCATATATTTTTATGTAGAGTTTGTTTATATTTGTTTTTATCTATGATTTGATTCAAATAAATTTTTTGGTGTGATGTTGTGCACAGGGGTGTAGAATCACGTTGCCCCGTCGATCCTGCTGGAAGTTTGAACTAGGTGCTTGGAGCAGATGAGCTTTTGTTGATATCTGTGTTATTCTGTGTTTCGTCACCATCAATGATGATTAAACGGTTCCAAAAAAATACAAAATTGGAATCCTCTTAGGGCGTGGAGCAAATCTTTGGGCAGGCCGTGAGTTCGAACAGCACCAGCCTGTGATCGTCACCCAGCTGCACTTGTGCCTCGAGAAGGTCCTTGGCTTTCCCTGTGCTCAACTTGTCAGGTCAAGAAGATGTCACCAGGAGGTAACAGAGTCCAAGCTACCTGGTGCAAGGCGCTGGGGAACTGCTCTGGCCTCAACACCCTGCCCTGTGGAATCCTGTGCAGGATGGCCTGCTGGAAGAGGCTGCAGAAGTTTCAAAACTGCAAGCTGCAGTCCGGGTGGGCATTCTGGGGTCGTCGAATCCTCATTTGTTTGCGATTGTTTGCGGTTCTGAGTTCTGAGCTCTGAAAGTCAGTCATGGTGAACTGTGCTCAAGCTAAGGCAAGAAAGCAGAGCACTGGCTGTTCTTCGAATTCTCAGCAGTGCAGATCAGGGAGTGCTTTGGATGAATATGGCGGGACCCTCCTCTGTTAACCGACTTTTGTGGCTAAGGCACAGGGCCTTTTGGCTTCCCAGATGGAAGTCCTCCGAAACAACGACGTCTTCGGTTGCGATGGTGGACCAGGACACAGTGGGTGCATGTGGGCACTGGTGCCGCATATGGATGAAGCTGAAGAACCTGGCTTTAGAATTGGTAATGCCTGCAATGCAGGGATTCGTTGCAGTCTAGGGCATTGCGTGTGAACCAACCAGTGAGGGACACAGCTTGACATGGCTCAACGCTGCAGTGAGGAGGTCCAGGGCTACAGCAGTTTGATCTGAAGGTTGAGGTCAGTTATCTACGGAAGCTCCTCCGGAGACTTGGAAGATTGCAAAGATTTAACCCCCACGCTTCGAGACATCGCATCCTTGACGTCCCAGACAGCCCCGGCGTCCCTGACGCCCCCGACGTCCCTGACGTCCCCGACGTCCCCGACGTCCCCGAAATCCCTGACGTCCGACGTCCCCGACGTCCCTGATGTCCCTGACGTCCCTGCTGTCCCTGACGTCCCTGCTCCTACGTCCGCGACAGGTCCCTCCACCTCCCCGATGTCGTCCGTGTCAAGCCACAAACACGAGAACAACTTACCAGTTAGAATGATATTATCACATTGAAAGAAAGAATGAACGAACACACCCAGAAACAAAAGGGCGACGTGGTTAAATACTTCCATAAGAAGAATTCACACCTTCGGACTTGTTGATGAACTTGATTTTTTCTCATGAACAAACCACATTTAGGACATCGTTTTTTTTCACTGAATTTTCTTTATATGACAATTATTCAGAAAATGCAATTACATAATATGATATAGATCTTTCTCCTGGTCAAGTTTAATGCTGAAATAAAGTATTGTTTCTGGCTTTGTTTTTTATTTTCCTGGTATTCAACATTTCTGAATAACTTGCCCGTTTTCCTTCAAAAGTCTCGCCATTTGTTTCGCCTTGTTTCTTTTTCATCTCCTTCATTTACACAATGTTGTCTATGTTCTAATTCAAACTTGTCGAAAACTTTTTTGAAAACGGCCGCCATTGGATTCAATTGTTCAGGTATTGGTTCAAACTTAGGTGACACTGTGACAACTTCTTCTTCAGACACAATGATACATAATGTATATCAAAGAAGCAAGCATATTTTCATCCCGTTGAGGTTGTTCTTCAATATTAGACACTATTAGAACATGTCATTATCTGCTAACGCTGACAGCATTGCTAAGACTCGAGTTAAGAGCTCTTCTATTGCTTCTCTGAATTCAGGGGAAAAACAAACAACTTCTTCAAACAAATTAACTTCTTGAGGGGGTTGGTAGGCCGCTTCATTATTCAACTGTCCTGACCACCGAAGTTTCCATAACAACAAACAACAATATTTTCCCCAACATATACAGCTGTTTTTCAAAACATATGAATAATCTTACCCCACCAAAAGTTGAACCAACAATATAAAGCAATGTGAATTTAAACACTCATAGTACAAACAAGGAACGTTATTGCTAGTGCTTCTCAAGGTGGTAAAGAGACACTTATTCAAAACTTAGTTTTGAAAATTAGCGTAGATGTTTTGAGAGAATTTCAATAGTCTCATTAACAGCTCACATAGATCAACAAGGAAGTAATGAAATACATTGAACAAACTTAAAATCGATCACAAGAAATGACAGTACCCATATTATGATGATTACAATCCAGAAGCACTAGAACACATTACAGGCACACAGCGCAAGGTGATAGAATGCTAAACGGACACGAGCATGAGTAAGCCGATTAACTGTCTATTGTCTATAGATGATTTCACACACACACAAGACATCTATGAGATAAATCACAATTTACATGGATGAACCACGAATCCACGCACTTCGGTTTATCAGCCATAACTGCTTCACAAACATAAAACACACTAGCTCCGCTAGTTAAACTGAACAAATTATCATTGGATTTTTCATGATGGTAGAAGTTGATGCCTTCGTGCAAGAACAATCAGCACCCGTTGATGAAAAAGGCGGTTTATGACATTTGCAGACTAGCAACTGAAGACCAACCATATAGTTTTTTCGTGTCAATTGTAAACTTGAGAGAGGCGGATGTGAACAACTTCTTTCCTGGCTGGATTTGAACGCACATGTTTTCATTTACTGTAAATCAAGATGAACTTATTTGGCAACTGATTTTGCAAAAATAAAAATCAGCAGAAACAGAACTGCAAGAATGACAGGCACAAGGAATTTAATTGTCATGTATATCAATTAACTTGATAATGAAAACCGGGACAGCTAGGAAATGAGAGTGATCAATCAAGAATGTTGTAATAACAATACGGGCGTGAGACGAAGTGAACCATACTACGAGGACCAACTAAATAGTCTTTTGAATATACACATCCGAGAAAACCAAAGAATTGAAAATTAATGATAAGGGAACTAATTTCATTGAATAGAATTAGCTTAACCTAAAAGAATGAAAATGGTAGATGAAAAGGAAAAACGTATAGTGAAAGATCACATAGGGTTTGTAGCAAATGACTGATTAGATGCAATCTACCTATGTAATCCCCAATGAAATGGAGAATGTAGTTACCGACAGTGATAACATTAAAATGTTGGATTATGTGAAAAAACTATATGATTGGGGTGTGGTAGGGAAAAGTTCTCACAAAGGGAAAGTTCTTGGCGTATAGTGCGCGGACAACAAGCGAAAAAAATACGTGTGGAAAACTCAGTATTTGAATTACAAGAGATGATGAAAGACTTAATGAAAGCAAAGCCAAAAGTAGAGGCAAAGGCAAAAGAGAAATATTAAATCAACTATGTTGACATAATTGATATGTTTAATAATGTATTGTTAAGCATTCTTGAGGTTCATTGTTTGTTCCGAGTCTTCTTAAAGTCATTTTACGTACAATTGCCGCACAGTGATAAGTAGCTTCATTCTTGTTGTTTTAACTTTGCCATAGCTCTTTTCAATCCACCTCCTCGCTCTTGCCTTTGTTTCTTCTGAGTTGTTTTCCTTTTATATTTGGTTGTTTGCTTTATTTGTTCGGCGTTGTTAGCATAATATTCTCTGTTGTTTTGTTTCAATTCCTCGCTTTTGTCCGCGCAATATTCATCTCGTGGTCCAAGAGGATATTACCAACATCCACCAATCAATTCACAAGTGAAAATAAAAGTGGCACCGATATTAACATTTCTTTTAACATGAAACATCATCTTCTGTTGCTCTAAATTTCAAATATTCAGCATTAAGCTTGTCAAATGAAGCATCATCAGTGCTTAAGTCAATATAGGTGTCGAATTCCAACATTCCATTTCTTAAAGAAAGCAGAGGTCAATACCATTATGCCGACATGAAGCCTCGCTATTACCTAAACGATCATAAATATCAGATTGACGGCCGGTTAATACTCGGGTCGAGTTCTTAATGATGTCTCACCTCATTGTGTGCAATCAATGCTATTTCTTGTACAATAAACATCAGCATAACCATGACTATCATAAGTATTTGAGTGTATTGACTTACCGCTATCTATTTCTGTGCCTATTGAAATTCCACATTCTTCTTCTACCCTCTAAATCTAAAAACATGTCGTCGTGTTGGCAGAAAAAAGCTTGCAAGCGCAGGACTCTTTCAGGATCGAAACCACAAACCCCAAAGCGCATCAAAAAACTACCAGAGTTTTTTCCAATTATTCATCCTATCGTAACCCATGTTTCATCCACGTCCCTGACGTCCCTGACGTCCCCCCTCAGGCTCCTGACATCCCCCGTGACGTCCCTGACGTTTCGCTTGACTTCTCTGACGCCTTGACGTCCCTGCCCACATCTCTGACGCCCTGACGTCCTTGACGTCCCTGACGTCCCTGGCGCCCTTGACGTCCCTAACGTCCTTGACGTCCACGATGTCCAAAGACACCCACAAGTTAATAGTCAGATTTTGCCACAACTCTCTGATTGCCCAAAGGTAAGCATGGGGGGTTTCCATGAGCTACTCCAGACACGAAATTTTACCCGCTGAGTGGGCAATAGCTAGTGAGAACTTTAGTCAGGATGCTGAGTGAAACACACATTCTTTTGGCGCGTGCATGTTTCCTTTGTTCCTGGGGCTCTGGCTTAGGATTGGAGGATACCCGGACGAGAAAGGAGAGGGGAACGAATACATTGACAGAGCAACTTGTTTCATAACGAGGTGCATTTTTGGTAGCGCAGTCCATGGCATTTGCAAAGTCGTGAGGGTGCCTTGATTGATCCACTCACGGCTTGATGCTATTCCTTGGCGATGCCAACATGGCCAGTGATTCGACAAGCTCACCGCAGCATAGGTGAGGGAAGTAAGCCAGTGCAGCATGCTGCATCTCTATCAGCTCACCACTGGAAAGAGTGCCAGCTACCGGGGCACATCACATCAGCTTCTCATTGTTTCTCAGCTGTGACTGTGATGTTTGGTCAGTTTTTGGCCAGTTTTTGGTCAGTGCGACGGGTCACAACGTCAACACTCAGATCACTCAGCGATTCAGTGCGTCCCTGCTGAGGCTCTTGGCAGCCGGAAGCAACGATGGCTTGCTTTTGAAATGATGAGGAGATTGGTTCCACGGAGGTTCAGAGATGTTCAGAGTGCATCGCTGACTTGTTGGCACTGCAGGATGCTTTTGCTCATCTTCGGTGGTCAGGGCTCTTCAGTCTTGGGTTCTCTTCCCACAAAGCTCGGGGATGAGTGCTCCACACTTTTGATTCCTTCACAGGCTTGTTGAAGGGTGGACCACGGTGGACCATGGCGGACCAAAGTGACCATTGCTGGGCCATGCAGCCAGGCCCTTGGCCCATTCTGGGGAAAGCAAAAGGAAAAGTTTCGGACTTTGATCCTCGGCAGGACTTGTTGCAGGCATTGGAACCTCTGCTGGAGTTCGTTTCTCGTTACCATCATTTAGCCATCCTTGAAGTATCATGGATATAGCCGTTATTTGGCTACTCTTGAACCATCATTCTTGTCTGCTTTTTTTGTTCTGTTTCTCTCTCTCTCTCTTTTTTCGAAGAGGGTCATTTTCCAAGCACTTGGGGTATTGGTGGGGTTGGAAACATGGCACGCTGGTCATTAAGGATGAAGGAAAGCAAGACCATCATCGTTCCAATCAGGGAGCTCACTGGCGCCTTGGATATGCCAAGCTACGTAGCTACTGCAGCTCCGTCAGCTTGTGAAGCTGTGCTGTGGAGCGTTGCTGTGAATGGTGAGGTTCTGAAGCCATGGACATTTCTGAAGTGGAGAACTTTGTGACGCATCTCTACAAGGTGCCTGAGAGACGATCATATCGAAGCGGCGAAGCTGGCTACGGTTTTTTCCGAGGCAGCGGAAGCGCATGGTACAGAGTTTGCATTCTTTGGCAGCCCCGTGGCACAGCAAGTGGCATTGGCCAAATCTCTCCTCGTAGTGGAAAGCATTTCAGCTGCAATTTTTTCTTGTTCAGTTTGGGACTGCATTCAGTGCAAGACTCTGTGCAAGTGCATGCCACCTGCTGAAAAAACACATGTGTATACATTTGTGCATGATTCACAATGCAACGCTGGCCTTCCCTGCCAGAAAGTGAGGAAAGGTTCCGGGCTATATTTTCCGTGCCAGTCAAAGCAACGTGCCTTGGAAATGGATGTGGAAGACGTGTGAAGATGTCAGACTGCTGCCGAATATAGAGCTGTCCAAGCCGAGGAAGAAATAGATCAAGCAGAACGAGTTGGACTTGATAAGATCCGATTGTCGTATGATTTTCAGGACCGGCTACGATGAAGGGACAGAGATTTTATATTCCATCTATTTCGCCACTGAATGTAGTGGTAGCATGTAGCAGCAGTAGCAGCAGCAGGGGCAACAGGAGCAGTAGCAGTAGCAGCAGCAGTAGCAGCAGGGGCAACAGGAGCAGTAGCAGTAGCAGTAGCGGCAGTAGCAGCAGTAGCAGCAGTAGCAGTAGCAGCAGGAGCAGCAGTAGCAGCAGTAGCGGCAGTAGCGGCAGTAGCAGTAGCAATTGCCTTAGTAGGGCTGGTGCTGGTACTTGTGCTCGTACTGGTACTGGCGCTGGCACTGGTACTGGTGCTGGCACTGGTGCTAGTACTGGTACTGCTCGTGGTCGTAGTAGTCGTTGTTGTAGTCGTAGTAATCGTAATAGTTTCTCGTCATTGTCCTCGTCGTTGTCGTCCTGAAACACCTCCGGGACAGGAAGATGCCAACAATGCAAAAGCAGAGTCTTGGCCTGCAGTTGTTTTGCCCAATATGGCCCAGCATTTCCGTTCCACCTATGCCATTCCACACGGACAACATCACCAAATGATATAAGATGGGAAGATGAAAGCTAAGCCCAGACAATAGTAAATAGATGTAGATAGTACATCCTCGTTTTGCTGTACCTGACCAGGTGCCATATTGCCTGATTTACTGGACCGCAAGCTTGGGATAAGCTTTGGTTTAAGATACTTTGCTGTACATTTGCCTTGTGTTGCATGACATTTGCGTTACATTCCTTTTCCATATCCATTTCCTCCCTTTGTTTGGCATGGCATTTGGGTTCCAACGTTTTGTATTGATTGCCCAGCATAGAGCCGCCCCCTGGTGCTCCTGGCACTTTTGTTGCTTTCCAAGAGTTTCAAGATGTCAGCAGAACCCATACAGCCAGACCACGCACGCTCGGGCGCGGGGTTGTTACGCAACAATAGAAATTGAAGTGCAGAAATTTCAGCGTGCCATGCGTCTAAGCACGGAATACATGAATCAAATACGAGACCATGCAATGCATGGAAGGATGCAGGCAAGGCGATTCACTGCAGAACAACAAAGCTCAACACAATATAACAGGGTGAAAAGCACGATGTGCAATGCACTGTGCAGCATGCACGGCTTTGTGTGAGCTCCGCAACACGGTCTTCAGTGAGAGCCCAGTGTGGTTAGGCCATCCTCTCTACAGCTTCAGGGTGCCATGTGGAATGCTTGAACGACCTGTCACTTGGCTCAGCACTGCAGCTATTCATCAATCCATTTTGCGCTGCATGCTGCAGCTGATCCATGCTGATCCCGCTGCCCCGCGGCTTCCAGGATTTTGCTTGCGGGCGGCAGTAAAGAGCGACAACGCGCAAGAGACTATGCACGTTTGATGGGAAAGCCAGTTGGTGCCTTGGCGATCCAAGTCCACTGTATGGGAAAGAATTGAAGATGACCACCTTCAGTGAGGAATGAGGCAAGGATGAGGCAAGGATGAGGCGTGTCTCTCTTCTTTTTGGTGAGGGGGAATCTAGTAATCACTGAGTTCCCTCGCCGGTGTAAGCAGTAAGGATTCAGGCTGGTGGATCTACCGCAGTTGCCGTGGGTAAATGTTTCCAGTGTACTTGAGGATTTCCTAAACTTCCCGAATTTTGTGTTTCCAGTTGTGAGATTGCCTAGGTTCCACGGTTTCATTGTTGCAAACAGGATCCCATTTTGGGAATCCAAGCGCAGGTTTGTCCCAAGTCTCACTGATTGTTCTTAGCTGAGCTCTGAGGCAAAAAGTTTCCATCGTGTGAAGATGGGGACTCCAGAGCTGACATGTATGGGGTCTGGGTGAACGATGCAGCCAGCAAATCCAAGTGGTTCCAATCGAAGCTCACAATCCTCATGGAAGAGTGCAGCCTGTGCGCATTCTTTGTGGATCGCACCAACGATGACGACGAGCGGCGCTTATACTTTGCTGGCCGCAGATTGGAGGAGGCTTCCAGTGATGCCGATAAGAGAGAGATCCTTTCCGAGACTTTGGAGAAGATGCAATCAGCGGTGGAATCAGTGCTAGGCAAAAGGCACGGATGCTGCCAACAAAGTCGAAGTTATTGGATTAAGTCAGTTATTGGATTAGTTTCCCTGATTTTCGCGCACTTCCATCGTACTTTTGTGTTTTTTCAGAGGATGTCGACCTGCTGTGTGCAGCTTTTGACTCGATACGTCCGGCATTTCCCGGCAGGTCTAAGGGCGCTTGGTGGTCAGAGTGGTCATGGCAGCGCAATAAGAGATCATATCAGGCCTCGAAGGAAACGGAGCTTCAGGATGAGTCTGATCCCAAAGTGGCAAAGATTGACACGGCTGCGGTAGAAGAGATGTCCTGGCAAGGGTGGAACTGGAATGAGACTGAAAAGCCTTCAACCACCAGCGAGACAAAGCAGTGGACTACTTCCTGGCAGCCTTCAACCACCAGCGAGACAAAGCAGTGGACTACTTCCTGGCAAAGTGGGACAGAGTGGTCTACTGGCTGGGACAGTTGGAGCAGCTGGGAGTGGTCAAAGCAAGAGACCTGGAAGACGGAGAGCAGATGGGATTGGGAAAGCGAAGAGGATGCAGGCAAAAAACAACCTGTGACTCCCGCCGGCTTTGGTCCTCATGGCAACTCAGCCCCTCAAACACCAGCGCCCAAGATGCGCTACTCCGCGCCCCAAACTCCTGCAGGCTTTGGACCGCATGGATCTGCAGCTCCTCAAACACCAGCCTTTCCAAATCCCTCCAACACACCGCAAAGACATTTGCCAGAGCCTGCTACCCCCGCATTCCCCAAGAGCTCTCAGTCACTCATGAATCGGGTGCCGGACCCACGCACCCCGGCATTCCATAAAGCCCTCACTCCACAGACAGTGCCAGACCCTGCCACGCCAGCATTTGCCAACAATAATCGGGTGCCAGACCCACGCACCCCGGCATTCCAGAAAGCCCACACTCCACAGACAGTGCCAGACCCTGCCACGCCAGCATTCGCCAACAATAATCGGGTGCCAGATCCACACACCCCGGCATTCCAGAAAGCCCATACTCCACAGGCAGTGCCAGACCCTGCCACGCCAGCATTCGCCAACAAGACTCGGGTGCCAGAGCCAGCAACGCCGGCATTCCACAAAGGCCACACTCCACAGGCCACCCAATGGAGAGATCAATCCGAAGCATCAATTGCAAATGCGGTGCCACCTCCTGCCACGCCCGCACGACCAAAAATTCCAGAACCTGCGACGCCCGCTGCATTTCGTCAGGCTCAGCCAACTTCATTTGGAACGAAGCTTGACCAAAGTTGACAGGAGCATGTGCCCGTCTCACCCAAACCCGAAGGTGTAATCATGAACATATGACATGGTCACTGTTGGATCCTTTGGGTTCCATGTTGGGTAGGAAAGCGCCTTGAATGTCTTAAGTCCTACGTCTTTGCCCGCGGCCCACCGACACATGAAGTCTCACAGCCACCCAAGCGGGATCACTTTCAGCCAAGTACTGGATTTGGGCCGGTGGCAAACGCACTGGTTGGGTTCCATGGCAGTTCCTGACAAGGTTTGGACACCCCCAAACCAGACACATATAGCATTCGAACAAACACCATGAAGGTACGGCCGCGGCATTTGGGCAAGTGCTTAGTTGCCCCGGATGACTCCACACCAGCGGGCCAGGAATGGTGGAGCTTCAA
>VSDK01027840.1:269300-289300 GCA_009767595.1 Symbiodinium kawagutii | reverse complement strand
CGCTATGACATTCATTTGGCTGTGAATGTGACACTTGGCTGTTGCATCATGATGATTATGATGATGATGATGATGATGATGATGATGATGACGACGACGACGATGATGATAATATTGATGATGATGCTGCACGGTTCCTCCCCACACATCCAAAAGAGTAGCGACATGCACTTTTGGCACATTTGTGCATCCTATACTGTCCCCAACACCCATTTTTTTTTGATTTCGACTCGCACATGGGCGTTTCGACACAGCACCGTGCTCTTTTCCTTCATACCATATCCCAAAAACGCTTTCCTCAACTTTTTACGATTTTCAGCTGCACATGCGCATGTCTCATGTACTGTGATTGCATGTATTTGAATAGGTTGCTCGTATCCTCACATTCCTCCTGGCCTGTAGTTGTTTTTTGGGTCACATCTTTGGTTCACCCACCACACAAGTATATTCATAGTTACGACTGCAGTTGGCTTCCACGCAATTCTTGGAGATTTTCGAGGAAGGTAGGACAAAGTAAGACACTTCATCGCGGAAAAAGTCGACATTTCGCACATCCACACAATCCCAGCCAAACACACACACAAAAGGAATGCAAGAAGTATTGGCAGTATCCTTGGCACCTCGCAACACCATGGCCCATGGCTACGCAGCCCAGTTTGATGCCTCTCCTTTGGCAAGCTCGTGAGAAAGCTGGAGCGGCTGAAGTCATGTCATGTTGCTCAGGGGGACCTGCAGAGAAGAGAACGGTCCCGGCAGATTCTGTGCATGGCCTGAAATCTATCGAATCAATATCATCTAGACATATATGCCATCATGCATGCTAGGCAAGTTTGTGCCTAGAAGTAACTCATCATGTTTTTTGGAAATGGCAGGGATTGCATGCAGATCCGCGTAGATTTCTAAGCTCGTACTAAGGCTGGGGATGTTTGTGGCCACGACATTGCGCCGAGCTCTCATCAGTACCAGCAATGTGAAAGCCAGTCTCATGGTGTGGGCGAGAGCGCTGCAGGCCCATTAACCGCCTTCATGAACAGCCCTAGTCTGAGAAGCTCCTTTTTGTGCTTGCATCAAATATTGGGACACACCTGCCGTGAAAAGCAGGTGGACCGCATGCAGAGCCGGACTTCGCAAGCACTTGCACGGCAGTGCCTTGTCCGCTTTCAATGAGTCTCCACTTTCTTGCGATTTTTGTTTGTCCATCATGTCGATCGATTTCCAAACGTGATTATGCAATGTGCAATAATTAAGCTGGGTCAAAGACCGAACACACGGCAAAGTCAAGAGCATGAAGCTGAGCTTGCGAAGCCAACATGTTTTGAACTACCTTGCAATGTAAGTACTGCAGAACCCCTGCCCCAAGGTCATGTGTGCTGAAGCCGCGAGTCTCATGTTGTGGTTGGCTTAGCACACCTGGTGGGATGGCATGGGCGCAGCCAGCGCTGAGGATCCGGCTGCTTGGGCCACCCGTGTCTCGAGATCCCCTTCACAGTGGGGCGCTTGGGATTCGATGGAGATCCGATTGAGATCCTCTATGGAGAAGCACTGGTAGCAACCACCGAAGTAGCGTTAGCCAAAATCAGTTCATCTATTTTCGAAGGTTCAATTTGAGCCTTCGAGCAAACAAGAAGAATACTCAGTGTTAAGGAGAATTTCAGTTTATTTTCCAGTGTTGAGACTGCATGATACTGCACCGTTGGGTAGATGGACATCTCTATCAGTACTGCCCTGCTATAGATCATGCCATAAATCCCTACCCCTTCATCCTTCGGAGCTGAGGTCCAAGGCTGGGAGAGCCGGCTACTCAGTTCCCAGGTCAGCAAAAATGGATGGGAGATCGATGACAAAAACTTCCAGTTTTCAGCAAGGCAAATCAACATAAGGCAAACCTATTGATATTGGTAAAGCTGATGCAAGCTGATAGCTGTTGGTTGTTTGTGGACCTCTGTTGATTCTGTTGCTGGAGCATTGAATCTCATGGATGGTTCGTAAATGGCTTCATTTCGGCGGCGCCAGATGGAACAGCTGGACCTCAGGTTTACATCTGCCCTGGCCAAAATGTCCCTGCTGAATCTCACGCAGACTCCTGTGGCCAGACCCTAAAAGATGCGAGTGGCGAGAAGCATCAGCCCAGAAGTGGTGGACCTCTAAAGTGGTGGTTGCCACCACTAGGATGATCCATCGACACTGCGTGGCGGGGCATCCTTCCAGGGACCCCCCTGGATTTGTGGACCACACCGTCAGGTCTTTTCTGCCGCGCTGGCTGTCACGCAGTATGTTGCTTGGCGATCGTTTGCATCTCAGACTTCACCCAGAATCCCAGGATTGACAATTGAGAATTCTATTGCCCAAAACTGCCCGTGGATATTTGTCAGACTTGCAATGCCAACAGCCGTGATAGCCATCCGAGGCATGACACATTTTTAGATGTGAAACATGCAGAGGCCGCCTGGCATTAATTTGGGTCTAGTTCTGGTGGTTTTCAAAACGAGGCCTCCAAAACATCAGTGGAGTTGTTCAGAAATAGTGTGCCCAACTATGGTGGGTCCCGCGCAAAGTGTTTAAACAGGTGGCGACCCTACCTCAGCCGAGTCTCCCCGCTAAAGCAGTGAACGTTTGATGTGCCCTTGGGCGAACTGTGGCCATGAAGCAGGGGGCGTCAAAGCAGTTTCCAAAATGCTCGTGGCAACAGGATTCCGGGTGAAGTTGCTTGTGATGGGAGGTTTCATCATGTTTTATCATGTTTCATGGGTGGCATCTTGTGATGCCCGTTTGGCGGTCGCTCCCAGGTGCGAGACGTGCTTTATACTGGCTGGGCTCAAGGAGAGGCCGGGCTGCATTTCACTTGTCGCCATTTCACTGGACTGGACTGGCAGCCAAGGTCAGGGCGTGCCAAAGTGGCTGCAATCTGCTGCAACATTTTCAAAACCAGGCACAGAGAGATTGCCATGGTCCATATCAACCAACAAATGCTCGGTGAACATCCGAGCTAAGACTAGATCTTTCATTTATGGGATGTTCACTACGGGTACAGGGGCTTGACCCACAACCCAGATGGCAAAAATGGTCGGGAGGGCTCACAAGGTAACACATGAATATCGCTTTGAACTTTCACATCGAGACTTTGGCGCACGCTGTACATCAATCACTTCTTGTGCTGCCAGGGCAAAGCTGGCCTTCAGAAATTGTGGGAGGTGCACTGCCTTTCTTCGAAGCAATGCAAACTAGGCGATGATCGCACCAACTGGCATGACAACGCTCACGACCTATTCCTTGATTGAGGCATTTACACACTCGCTCACCCACACAGTCACTAAGTTACGCAGTTGTATCCTCACTTACTAAGCTCGTTCCCTTATACGCTGAATGTGACTTCCTGAATTCCGCGTAAAGTGACTTTGCAGGGTCCTTACTTCCGATTTACTTACATGTTTTGATCAACCTATTTGAAGGGCATGACTGCACGCTACATCATGCTACTGCTTGTTTGTGACTTTTATTTATTGTTATTGCCACTTATTTGCCTTGTGCCATTTGTACCTATTTGTTCACTTTTATGTGCAGTACTCTCCTGAGTCTACACATTTCACCGGCTTCGCTTAAGTAGCCTATTTCTTACTTCCATACCTGCTTCATTACTTGTCTTCCGTTTGTGCTAATCTACTCTTGATTGCTCGCTTTCTTCAAGTGCCTTGCATGTTTCGCATGTAGGACTTCTCCTTTTACCGCGTGCACAGACATAAACAAACAACATCCCACCTTTTCTAAGCAATTAACTAGAAGGCGCAGCAAATGCGGCTGATGCTTTCGGGGTTGCGCCATTTCAATCCATTTCATGGATGATGGATCCGGGGAGCCCCCATGATGTGGTCGCCGTCCACTGCAGCTGAGGCTGCTAGCTCAAATTCAAACCTTTCCCCGTTGAAGCCTTAGATCGAGGTGAGTTTGACAGTGCAATTGGGCAGCAGAGTCCACCATCATTCACCACTGTTGGCCCTTACTAAACAATACTAAATACCACTGTTAGCCAAGGATCCCCCTGTCCACTTGAGGCTTTGGAAGCAGATCGCACGTGGGGGACGCAGGACTCTGTTGACGTACCTGGGGTCACAAAACCACAAGAGACTGGTAGATTCTCCCACCCAAACTGCGTTTCCCTGTTCGGTCATCATTCGGGTGATATCCCACCGAGCAACAGGAAGCAAACACGAGAAAACCACCAAGAAGTATCAACAGCCAGCTGTCAGTTGGGGTATGAACCAGCGCCCGTTGATGCAACAACCAGCGGCAGAGGCTGGCTGAACTCTCTAGAGCCTCGATCTCAGATTGCAGGGACCGGTTGAGCTTGTTGGAGGTGAGTGACTACGGTGACTCGTGTACTCGGTATGCTGCATGCTTGGAGTACCTTAGACTTACAGTACAGTATTCCTCAACGAACTGCATTGGATAATTTCCACCTGTCAGCATATGCTCTCCGCGGACCGAAAATGGTATTATCGCCGGTGGCCTTTGCAATTTTCAGGCACCAGACGAGGAACGCACCTGTCTACGTGGCTGCGGGATGTGGCGCGATCCATGAACGGTGGTTGGTGTATTTCCTGAATCGCGCGGCTGATTTGAGGCCAAGAACTGCAATTTTTGTGTGATTTCGGTGCGAGCACACGCACACGCACACACGTACACACCAACTCAAATGTTGGGTCAATCGTCAATCCTGCTGCAAAACAGGGCAACTAGATGCCTGTTCGTGGCGTCCAAGTGCTGTGGACGAACCAATTGATTTCGCATGTTTCGCCATGTTTCGACTACAGGTTGACCTGCTCAATGATGGTTAATTAATTGATAGTGGTGGAGAGTGGTTATTGACCACTATAACCACTATTACTTCATATTACTTCTATGAACAGCCGCTATATGTAGCGTATGTAGTGGATCCTTTGCCAGATTTGGATGTCCTTGTGCCACGTATGCGCTTGCAGGTTGCCGCACGTCATTTTGGTCACTGCAGAGGTTGAGTTGATCTCTCAGCCAATCCGAGTTCCTGCTAGCATTTTTGCTGTGCTGAATTGGTACCTCGAAAAGAATGGATGGATCATCCCGATTCATCTGGGAATGTCTGTCCCAAATTATCACATTTTTGTCATCCAACCATATCCAACCGACATTGGTTGGTCAAGGTATTTGTGCGATTCCCCAAGTTGTTGGCTCGAGGTGGCTGCTGGCATGCGAAGATGTGCGGCACAGCCGGAAAATGACTGGCTTGCTGTGTTGGGGTCTTAGACTGTCCCAGCAGTGGGTCCTCCAGCTGAAACATGAGGTCATGGCCTTTGGAAAACGTCGGGTTTGGTGCCAAATCTAGAGGCAAATAGAAGTACACGCTTGGTTTCTTACTGCAGAGTCATACCAAATAAATCCCAAGAAGTACATTTGCTCTTTGTGCAACTCAAAGATTTCAGCATCATGGCCCCACCGTTTCGAAAAGTCACCCTTGCAGAAACACACTATTGACTGAAAACCCTTGCCACTGGTTCCTCAATCTAGTTAATGAACTTTTGCTGAAAGGTCCATATCAATGCAACATTAGCTACCATAAATGGCTCGTGGTTGACCCTGATCTGAAAAGTGCTGATTGATCTCCCGATCTCCCGCTAGTGATTCAGCCCTTGTAGCCACCTCCATGTCGGTACAATGCGGAAAACTCACCGATCAAAGCTCTTACTCCCTTGGATATGGCGCTTTAGCCAGACGGAGCTTGGTACTGGTTTGAGGGTGTTCTACTGGCAGGTGGCTGGTGTAAGTGCTAATGAATCCATATGAATCCGTCTTTGGCAGCCTTACTGATTATTGGGTATGAGTCATTCTTGATCATTGGTTGGGACAGTTTTGATGATTGCTGTTCCTGCAGCTGGGAACCAAGGCATCCGCATTGGCCATGGATATATCAAGCCGTTGGACCTGCATGACAAGGCAGCTGGTCCATGCTGCTCCTGTAGAGCTTCTTGAGCGTTTCCTTGACTGATCTGCTGCGCAACATTGGCGCAGGCCAAGTTTTATTTGTTTCCAGTACTTTTGTCCCTTGGTCCGGAACCCAAAATGGTGTGACACTGGCTTGATGCGAGGCCTGTCCGAGTCCGAATTTGGTTCTGAAAGTAGCAATACCCTATGCTCCCAGTTACCATTATAGTAGGAAACCAATCCCAAACAGCAATGGTGGAAAGCAGCTGGTTACCTACTACAATGGTAACTGGAAGCATATGGAGAGCTAGAGGTCATGGCACAACTATGCTCCGCATCCTCCAAACAATCAGTCCTGAGGAATGGATGTCGTCTCCATCGATCTAGATGTGTTTCTCTTCAAGGTGGGGAGGGTTTTTGTTGCTGTTCATATCTGTTCGTTAGTTTGTCAACCAACATGATTGGTGCAGAGTAACGAACCATAACCATCAAGATGAATCATGCTTGTTGACTGTTGTCAGCCATTGTCAATGCATGGCGACAACCCCCCAAAATTGCATTTTCCCGACAGCAAACTGCAGTTGGTTTCAAACACTGGTGGGGTCAGGGGGCGGATCATTGATCAAAAATGTTGTGGGACGCTTGTGACGTGTGCCGTTCCCAAATTGACTTGATTGACAATTCAACCTATGGCTTCCTGTCACTGGCTATTCTGTTGACGACCGCCCACGATTCATATACCACTTCCCCTCCAGTTGAATAGAGTTACTACATTCATTTGGATGGTGTGCTGCCCATCGTTACAACTGCGATGCAGCAGGGGGGCTGCGCGTGAATCAGGATCCAACGGTAAGACTTCTGCAAACCGTCTACCGGCAGAAAGCACCACCTTTGGACATTGCTGCAGGGACACCCAGTCGTGACCGATGCACCGGTATGACCGGATATGACTTTGTCACAAGCTGGACGCTGGACTCCACTGCACTACGCCTGAGGTCATGGACCATTTCGATGGAACCTGCTTGAACGCAGGCGTGATCTTTGTGGCTTGGCTGGATTTTAAGCATGCTACATCACGCTACTACGCTGAAAGGACGATTCTGGCCCAGTGCGTTTGAGGTCAGGGCGAGTGACGGCGCGCTTCTTTGGGTCTTGATCCTTGCCCGCAAAACAGCAGCTGCATGCTCTGTAGGAGTTTGATGCTCGAGTCGCGAGGCAGTACATCAGATGGCTGCACATCTATCCATTTGGCCACTTGTCCTGCAGCCCATTGGGGTGTTGATGAGCCTCTTTTGGGAGCTGATGCTGAGGCCATTACCAGAACGGATCGGATCCCAGTACTGGAGCGTAGGGATGCAGCCGGGCATGACGCGGAGTGTCTGAGGGGATGCGACATGTTGAATCTGCAGACATTCTTGTATTTCATGATCTATCATGATCTATCTGTTTCTTATTCTGAATCTGCAGCCAGCTGAGATGACAGTCCCGCAGTGGGAAAAAAATGCCACAAATGCCATGTCAGCCAGCTTTCAAAGCCAAGCAGCCCATAGCAGCCGATAGCAGCCACTAGCAGCCCCAAGGTTTGGATGCTTTCCTGAAGCACTCCGTGGTCGAGCCGCAGATGCCCGAGCACCTGGCCAATGTTGGGGAGCTCGGTGCAACTCCGGGAGGTGCCTGGTTGTACCCATGGTGACACCCTGAAAGGTCGCTTGTGGCCATCAACCAACCATCGACAACACCCATATAGCCTGCAACTTACGGCCCTACACTGACTTTTAACCCCTATAGAATTCTATGTCTATAGGAAGTGACAAGACTTACACGCCTATAGAATTCGATAACCATCTATAACCGTGATCAGTTACCACGTTGGAAGTGACAAGCGACATACCAACTCGTACGGGATTTATTTTCTCAACATGAGGGACAGAAACCATGACAAGGCCATCACCCTTCTGGGCTCTGGGTATGTCCAGTTGTGAGGGCAGACCAACAGTGCCACGGCAGCATGGGCTACTGTACGTGGGAATTCCTCTGAACTCATCAGCGGCAATCCACAACAGGGTCGCGCAAAGGATTGACCAACAAATTTCGCAGTCATAGCACCAGATATCTGCACGTTTAAAATGAGAAATCTTTAAGTTGCTTGGTGGTGGGAGCCGTTCTGTGGGGTATGGCAAGCAAGTGCTGCTGTGACACTAGGTGTCCTACGGCGTGCTGCCGGCGGATCTCGAGTACGTCACATTGGCAGGTCCTTCAAATATCATTTTCCTGGTGCCACGTGCAGCCAAAACACCGGTCCTGAGTGAGGTTCTGCTTGGATGATCTCGTTGAGCTCCATCACTTCTGAGTAGAAAGCACTTGGGGCTTGGAAACTGCTGCGCTGCTCTTGTGGCCGCGCCGCAGGTTGGTCAGGATCCATGCACAAACAACGACATAGAGCTGCTTGGTTTGATCAAAAAGATTCCGCTTCTGAGCATTGCTTGTGATCCAAGTTGTCAACGACAGTGGTGACAAAAGCAAAGCAGTGCCAGCCAAACCCCTTGGTTGAAAAAGGCTGTCAGATGCTGTCAGTTATTTACCCCTACACGGCCCTACGGCAAATCCGAGTGAGGCCATGGCAAGCAAAGGGCCCTACCACTAACCACAGCCAGCATTGACTAGCTGACTAGGCATTATATATATATATATAGTAGATAGATAGATAGATAGATAGATAGATAGATAGATAGATAGATAGATAGATAGATAGAAAGAGAGATAGATAGATAGTTAGATGGATAGATAGATAGATAGATAGGTAGATAGATAGATAGATAGATAGAAAGAGAGATAGATAGATAGTTAGATGGATGGATAGATAGATAGATAGATAGGTAGATAGATAGATAGATAGGTAGATAGATAGATAGATAGATAGATTCATCAGATACCATTTGCAAACAGCTGGTTCTAATGGCCAATTCATTAGTAAAAAGCTGCCTAGCACACAGCTGGCTCCATTATTGCAGGGAGCCACCATCACTCTGAGCAGCTGGAGTTCTCAGGCTCTGCTGCTTCACTTTGCTTCCGCCACTTCTGCTGTGGGGGCGCCAAGGGGCCTCAGCTGGAGATTGGTGACGCGCGGACCAAGGAGTTTCATAGGACTGGTTAGGGCCGAGGGCTGGATACCGAATTTCCAAAGCTGGGTCTCCAGTGCACCAGTGACACGATTCTGCACAGTCTCAAGTTTGCAGCGCCCCCAAAGATCCATAGGATTCGGTTCATCGAACCGCGTGCTTTTGCGGGTGAAAAGAGGATGAAACACACAATTTTTCCCTCGCCCACTTTGGGTCAGCTGCTCCCGAGGGCTCTCACATTGAAAGACAGGCGAGAGATGGCGAGAGGGTGTGCTTTCTGTGACGCCGAGCAGAATTTGAGACTTGAAGGGCATTGCTGTGTGCCTTAGGTGATGACTTAATGTGCAACATGATGTAGCAGAATGCAATGTGTGAGGGGGGCAATGTGTCTACGTAGTGAGAGGCAGTGCAGTGTAAGGCGCCACAAGGCGCCATAATGTGATGTTATGCACTGCATTGCAATCTAGTGAGGTGTAATTAGTAATGTCACATAGTTTTGCCCAGCATTGTGCAATGCAATCTGGCGTCATGTGGAGTAGTGTGTTGTTTATTGTAAGGCAATCTGAGGCTTGCATAATGTTTGCTTTTTGCTTCATTTATCCTTATTTGTGATGGGGTTGATTTGTTTGCATGGTTTTGTAATGTTTCATTTGTTTCTGATTTGTTTGGTTGTTCCTTCCGGTGCTTCTTGTTTCCTCCCGTTTTGTGTGCGCGTTCCTGTGTTTGTTGGTTTGGTGGTTTCTTTGGCAGTTTCTTCGTTGGCATGCGACCCTCAAGATTCATGTTTGTCTGAAATCGTCAGGCCCAACTGCTGAATTTGTTCAACGCCACTGCTCGCAGAAGGGGGGAGAAGGTTGGAAGATGTTGGAAGGACATGAAATAACAATGCATGCACATGTTTACACACTTGATCTTGTTTTCTACTTTCAAATTCCTCGCGGTCCTTGCATGTTTGGATCAGTTGGAAGACGTTGACCTGCCTTTTTTGGCGTTGCGGAAACTGGAATGTTTGACCGTTCAGGAACCAGATGTGCGCCGCATCGAAATGGCAAAGTGGAAGGACGCCGCCCAGGGCCAAATCCACCTGGTTGCGGTGAACTCTGGTGGGCTCTAAAGTTACGGGGCGCTGTGCTGTTTAGCACTGCCTCGTGTTTGAGGACTTACAAATTGGAACCCATCGTAGGCATGCCTATTAGGGGCCAGTTGACCATGGCTGCTATGATCATCCGTTGCTCGCATTTCCTCGCACACGACCCTTCAGGCCTTGAAAGTGAAGCGGTGGGGTGCAGCATGTAAACAGGGCATGCATCGAGTGTGATGAGATGTGATGAATGTGATATAATGTAATCTTTTCAGCTTTTGTTGAGCCAAGATGCGTGTTGTGGCGGGGGCAGTGCTTGAGGTCTCTAGCATGTCTGCGTCAGGAGAACATATAAAATGTGTGTTTTTGGCTACAGCTCATTTGTTGACAGGTCTTAAATCGCTTGAAGACCAGCGCTCAGAGGCTGGTGGGTTGGTGTTGGGCATTTTGCCAGCTTGAAAACTGCTACATTTGCACAACTTGGGGGGCTATGATGGCTATGAGCCAACAGAACTGCCGTTGACTCAACTAGCCGCAATCCTCTTTTAAGACTTAAGATTTAAGTACTGGACATGTAATCAACATCTTATTGATGATTATGGGCTTGGTTGTCACAGCTAGGGCAGCCATGGGTACCAGACCGTCCATCGTCAAACGCAGGCATGCCACCGGAAATGTTCTTTGGATAATTTTGGATACATGTCTACAGCGCAAGTGTAAAAACCGCACAGACGTACATGTCTGTACACAATATTCAAACATGTGCATATGACAATGTAAGTGCACATATTTGTCACTATGTTTTTCCAAGTGTGTAGAAAAAATACTGTCATTTTCTAAGAGTATGTAATGACAATGATTTTTAACGTACTCAAAACTCGGAATGTTTGCGGAAGAGCCATCACCCACAACACCCATGACACGACGATGCTCACCTGCCGGGTTGCGAGGTGGAAAACACCCTGCTACGTGGGAATTCATTCGACGGTGGGACAACTGATTGAGCGGCTTGGCAAGCAGAAATCGATAGTTGACAGGGCCGAATGTGGCTAAGGATGGCTGCAGACCATAGATGTTTAATGTATGCGAATGGTTTAATGATGATCATTTGCATTGAGGTGCAGCAATGACCCCGAAATCATCCGTCATTCACCATTTATAGCAATGAACCAACCACAACTTTGAGGTTCCCTATGGCTTGAGATCTCACAATATTGGTCTTTTTGTTGGTCATCATCTGTTGTTATCCTTTATGATTCACCTTATTAACCTTATTCACCTTATTAACCTTATTAACCACTAAGATTAACCCTTTTAACCACTAAGATTAACCTTATTAGCCATTATAATTAACCCTTTTAACCACTAAGATTGACCTTATTAACCACTAGAATGAATCCCCTATAGCAGTTGTGGAATCCACCGGTTTGCTAAGCGGTTCACACCGGCTCTGAGGGCAGGCCTCTACGAAGAGCTGCTGGCTTGACGACAAAAAGGGGTGGCTGCTGTGGCGAACCCGAGATTTCGAACCAGTGAACAACTGTGAACTCGTTGAACTCATCACATCTCATCATTTATTCCTTGGGATATCAAGGATGTCGTTTTTTAGTTTTTTTTTGTCTTTTTTGTTCGTTTTTAGTTGTGTGTAAAAACCTCTAATATGTTCTCATGACACTTTTACATCGCATCGGCTGTGCCTTTATATCGCTGGCGCTGAGGGTTTTGGCACCGATTCACGCTGGGTCACTTTCGGCTCTGCAAGTTCATGTAAAGCACTTACTTCCCTTGAGCTCCATTGGCCTGCTGCAATTTGGGCAGCCGGGCACCATGGAGTATTTGATGCAAAGATTCCCTGACAAGAGCTACGATGTGACAAACTGGCTGGAAGCATGCCTGGGCCTTCCGTGCTGCATCATCACAAGGTGCAATGCTGGAGGGAACGTTCTCAAACTTCAGCGCAAAAACTCTTCAAGTGTTTTCTGCGGGGTAGTTCTAAATACGTTACAGGCCCCATCAGTGAATGCATGATGAGCAGGACGGCAAATCTAGAAAGCACGCCGACTCAGTCAGTGTGTGTTTGTGTGTGTATGTGTGTGTGTGTGCGAGCGACGCGAGTACAGGCTTTTACCTGGGTGTTTGTATGTGCGAGCGCCAGGCAACTGGTGGAACCGGCGAGACCTGCTGGTGTCGCAGCGGTGCATTCCCATGCGTTGGTCACTTACATTTGGTCAATCATGGATGGTAAATTAATATATGGTTTAATCATTTTTTATTTATTCTGCTCCACATAGGCAGTAGGACCTGACACAGATGCCCCATGACCCATTGCCATTGCATGAGACGAAATGCGGTACGAAATGATGTAGTGAATGCAAGGCCTGTTGCCTGTTTCAGGTAAGGTCACCGAAAGATTCTGTAGGAGTAGATGTATGTAGTAGTCCACGCGCTTCGCGTAGTGTTTTGGGCATGTTTGCAGGGTGCACTGTATTTTCTTTCCGCGCCTGTTGGTAGTGTCCCTGAGGAAGACACTTGATCTCCAAAGTGAAGAAGTAGTTCTCAAGACTCAAAACTGCTGTTGCAATGTCACTCAGCGACGGCCATATGCCCAGCTGAATCTTTTGGAGGAACGCACAATGTGCTGGGGTGTTTGTGCGGCTATCAACTCGGATTTGGCACCAGTGAACGAAAAGGGCAAAGGTGGAGTGTTCTGTCGCTTTTCCGACCCCAAAATCAAACACAGGATTGAATGAGTGGATGACTTGGGTGACACAGTCTGGAACTGTTTAAGTAATATTGCAACCCCTGCTCATAGGATACGAGAAGTCTAGTTTACACCATTGAAAAAAAACAAAAAACCATTGAAAAAAACATTGGATAGACAGTCCCATAGTTGTACCATATTGGGCCATTTTTATCTACTACTAGTTGGTTGGCTTCCTACCTAGGGCCTGATGGGCCTGGGGTTCATTTGAAAGGTTGGGCTACTGCGCAAATGTCCTTCACCCTGCGTAGGTGGCATCGTTCCGGGATGCGGTTGCTCACAAGACTTGGTACAGGAGATCGTTCGGGAGCTGAACCTACGAAAGGATGGGAGGGGAAAGACGGCGCAGAGGAGGCAGCAGGACTTTATGCTGCAAAAGCTGAGCAAACTCTCTGTGCAGTTTCCCCTTTTGCTGAAACACTTCCAGGTGGATTATCCTCCAGATCAGGCTACTCTGCAACGGATCTTTGGGGCACAAGCTGCACCGCCCAGCTTTCGGCCTTTGGCGGAGGTGGCTTCTGTTGAACAGTTGCCCGACTTCGGACGTTCCTCATACGATCCTCGGACCAACTCGCCTGGCCACATCCCATGACAACGACGTTTTAGCATCGTTGCAGCCCGAGGCTCACATCCAAAAACACAACCCTTCCAGTTTATCCCCGCGCTTGGCGAACCAAGGATGTGACCAATTGCGCCCAAACCTGTTGTTGCACTTCAAGATTGTTGGATCTTGAGTCAGATCAGGCGGTGCTGACAACCAAGCAGAGTCTTACTGGAACTGTTGCTCGGCCGTTGTTTTTTCACTGACGTTATGCATGCTTCATCACTACTTATCGTTGTGAGGGGGTTGGCATTTCAGATTTACTGTTCGACAACAATGAAAAGGTGCTATGTATTTATGTGTTCTAGGGGAGTAGATGTCCGTCAGCGAACATTGAAATCATCAGCCCGACAGCGTTGTTACAACCGCCGCAACCACCAAAGCTCAAGCAGCGCAAGTTGGGAGCTTTGGATACGACTGGGGGTTCTTTAGGTCTAAGTTTTAGTAATTATTCGGTGGGTACATGAATAAATGGCAAGTCATCGAGCTAGTTCTATGATGATGGCGCAATTGTTGATGATGGATAGGAATCTAGCAGGTGGTTTGATTGACACTTTATATTCTAGCCAATCTTTGAGATGGTTAATAACTCACATTTTTCATAGGAGTGGTTCAATCACCAGCCTGTCTAGGATTGTAACTTGTGGCCTTGGACGTTCTGTCTGGCACAGCCGCAAGCGTTGAAGAAGGCGACTCTGAAGCTTTCGGAACACTAGCACGATCCCTAAAGTTCTCGGAGGATTGCCAATGGCTTTCTAAGGACAATATTGGTGGAGGCAAAGGTTTGATTCTGAAAGCATTGTGTGACAGGCCCCAATTCGGTTCAATGGTAGGTGCCGTGGATGGGTGACACTTGTTTTTCTACCCCAAGTAATTGACTTCTTGAAAGTCATCCATATCCTTGGGATATGGGTTATTTCTTTTGATTTCTTTTGACGATTGCCATGCCAACAGGTATTCATACCAGAATTGAAGAGCCACTTGCCAACCTCACAGTTTTGAAGGGACAACGAGGCAAGACACGCCCCAAGCAGCTTCAACAATAAGAGGTGGGGCATGAATGTTTATTTATGCGCATATTGCCACTACGATTTTTCCAAGCGTCCGTGATCATTAGGAACCGTCTAGGGTTAACAACAAGTGTGGCAACGCCAGCTGCACACCATGTAGCCATGATCCATCACTGACATGCACTGACCATGGAACAGCATGTGCAGCTCAGGTTCTGAGAAGTCAAGTGCCTTATGCAAACATCAACTCAGCAGCTTGGCTGCCGAAAATAGCGGCAAAAAAGCGGTCCACTGGGCTGCAAGAAATGCACGGTTGCGCACGACAATGTATGCCTGTGTTCCAAGAGTGATGATTTTGACATGTGTTTGTTTAGGGATGCCTGAGGCGTGAATCGGGGCTAAGACGAATGAACTGTTTTTGTGAGTCTCAAATCCGTAAGAGAAACCCTGCCTAAATGGTAGAAGAGTCTCCACGCTGGACTTCAACAGGTGACAGATCCCATGTCATCAGTCATGAGGTGTTCTGAAATGGCTGGCTGGCTTGCTCATGCAAACCTCCTGGCCCAAAGGGTTAGAAGCCTCATCTGACCTTATTTGGCTAGGACTTTCAACCTTTGATGGCCAACTCCCCCCGCACGACACACACACATATATGTGTGTATATACATCTGTATAAACTTATTTACACATACATATACCCCTCCATTTTCATGACCATGGGGCCCCAGTACCTGCTCATTCTCTCTTGTGTGTGGACCAGGAGGCCCAAGAAATCTGCATGGAGCACCACTGTCATCACCATGTTTTTTCAGTTCTTAATGCTACAATTCAATACAATTCACATGTTTCACTTTGTGGGAGGCATCCCCCCTTTCGCCACAGGTGGATGCCAAGAATCTTTGTGGATGCTGCGCTTTGTTGGAAGCCGGTGAACTCACACATCCCCCCGGGCAGGAGCAGGGAATGCCCATTCAGCCTGGCTTCGGATGCGACCGTGTGCTGGTGGAACAGATTCGGGCCGACCTCCAGCAACGTGTAGATGTGCGTGGCAATGTGGGCCAAATCAAGCAATTGGAAAAGATGATGGTGAAGTTCAGTGACTTTGCAGCAGAACTTCCCTTGGTCCTCGACAAAGTGGGCGCGGACACTTCATACCCACCCTCTCAGCAGACCATGGATGCTTTGTATGGGGGACAAGGACCAGAGATCAGCCCACCAACCACTATGCCACATGAGATGCCGAGTCAGAGCTTCCCCACACGAAGCTTCAATGTGAGGAACGAGTTCCAAAACTGTTGCAGTCTCGTGGGAACCTGTGGCATTGCAGGCTGCACGAAACATGAAATGGTCCTTGAGCCTGAGCAAGTCGTGACCACTTTCCAAACGAATTGTGGGACCTCGGTGGACCGAAAGCCTTATGCCCAACTGGGGGCAGTCGATGAGGAGGTCATCTGCTGCTGTTGCCACAACGTCAACATGCTGTGTCCGGGATGGTTCGGGGACACGGCGATGATCCATGACATCGCCAAGGAGTTGCAGGACCGCAAGGTCGGCCGTGGCAACATTGCACAGCTCAGAAACCAGGAGAACACGATGATCAAAGCATTGGAGACCGATGCTTGGAGCTGGAAGGATGGCTGGCTGACCTCGGATGGGTTTAGGGCATATGTAAGCGATGGAATGGGCATGCCAAGTCCGATTTTTTTTCATATTTGCTCCTCCTCTCACACAACTTTAAGAGTGGAAACTGGAAATACCAGGAAATACCCAGCTTGTGGACAACAGAAGAATAAGATACATGGCTGTTGGACGCAACTATTAACCCGCACATGGCTGTTGCTTCACTTGTAGCACCAGTTTTAGGGGTGTTTGTCCCCAGTCCCTGCCTATGCAGCCGCTGGGATGAACTGATAGACTGCATGGTTTTGCAATACTTTGGGATGGCCCTGAGCCAATACCCTAATTGAGTAAGCTGGTTCGTAAGCCCAGTCACACCATGTTCACAAGCCTTGACTGAAACGCAGAGCTTAATCATGACTAGGAAACTTATTCATCGCAGTTCATGGCTTGGTAATGATGTCAGTGAGACCGACCATATTTGACCAGAGTTATCAGGCGAATATTCCTAAGTTCCTTGAGGGGACGAGGTCGGTTTTCCAAAAAGAAACAGGCATGCGGTGGCAGGCCCATGAGCTTTCACCCCAATCTGGGCAGATTCTTCTGTGACAATATCATTCAATATCTTAGGACATTCGCATGGATGTCTTGCTCAAGAAGCAAAACGTTTCCTACCCTCCTTCGCAAGAGACACAGTTGGCTATGTACGGACCAAATCCACCAACATTACCTTCACCAACTTCTGAACGGCGCGGGGAAGCGTTACATTTGAGCGCATCTGAGCAGATGGACCAGCGTGTCTTCGATATCACCAATTGTTTTGAATTTGCTTTTTGCTGTTTCCAGAAGACCAACTTGGAACTCAACGATGAAGAAGCGATCTTCCGAAAAAACAGTTTCTGTCTCAAAGCCGTGCGCCGTGAGCCCTATGCACAGTTGGGCTCCGTCGAACCCGCTCGTCTCTTCGGGGGCCTTTGCGTCAACGTGTCGACGGATCAGAACTTCGTCTGCCCGGGCTGCGGTTGCGACCATCAAAAGACGGAGCAAATCTCAGCTGAGCTGCAGGAGCGCAAGGTCAAGCGGGGAAACATCGCACAGATCCGGCAACAGGACGTCTCTCTCGTGGTTGTCGCTGGTCGAAACTCGATGTCAACGTTTGTCTCTGTGCCACAGAGTTAGAGTCCAGGGCTCCGGACAAAGTATCACTTTGACCATTATTCATGGGGGGAAGCCAAGAGTGTTCACCTCGGAGTTGGATCTTCGTCCATTCTCACATCTCTGCCTATCGCAATTCTCTCTTCCCCTTTGCGACCAGAGCCAGGTCAGCCTACCAACCCTGACTATCCATCAATTTGCCAGCATTCATGGCATCCTGGGTTTTGCCTGCCTAAAGCATCCTAATGCCCAGTCGAGTCCAACTACACCGAACCCACTCTCTAGTCTGATGGTCTAATCTGGCCTACTGAGCCAGCTATCTATGTCTCAGCCAATCGTGTGTCTTATTTGAGCTCAGCTTACATAGCCGAAACCTATCGAAGCAAATTAGGGTCGATCATTTGATATGTCAATCCAAACCTTGTCCAAATCGAATCTACCCACTGTATCAGTGCATTGCTTTGGCTGTTTGCTGACTTAAAGCCTTTATTTGCACGCCCCCCTCTCTCCCCGTCTCTGCCTGTTTGCTATCATTTATCCATTTTGTCGGTTTATGAGCCATGGCTTTCGTTCTTGATCTTCTCTACCTTGTTTGTTAAATGTTAAATCTTCTTGTAAATCTACCTTGCTTACAATATCTAATATCACGATATATCATGTGTTTTTCCGGTTTGTCTAATCGGTGCAATTAATCCCATGTTTGTCCAACCTATCAACTAATTATCTAAATCTGACTAATAGAGTCTAGGGCATATCCCCTCCCGGCTTGACTTTCATCAATTCTACTGTAGTGCGTCTCATTTCTTTCTACACCGTAAGTGTGCCAAACCTATTTGCGTAATCGAGCCCAACGCAATGCAACTCACCACAGCCAAATCTAATCTGTCTATGCCGGCTTGGCTACTTGTTTGCCCCTCTAGGGGTAGGATCCGTTTTGATATATTTCACACGGCACAGCCCGTGAATCATCTTTTCTATGCCTTTCGCACTCTGAGATAACTTGGTTGTCGCAAGTGTGCAGTGTGCTGGAGAGAGATGAGAGGCAGTATAAACTCTTGTGGCTTGGAGGGTTCTCGATGTATGAAACACCCATGCTTTTTGGTTGGGCAATGTTGGGCATTATATGGTCAGGGATGCTATGACCGGGTAATTAGATGTAATTTTTCAGTTTGCGATATCGTGGGTGCAACTAGGTGACGACGAGTCACTTTGTAGCGCCATGGGCCGCCATGGGTTGCCCTCCTTCATTTTTGTTGGCTTCCCTGCTGACCGAGCTACGATCTGGCAGGAAAACCTGCTGATGGAGATCATCAAACTTGGAGCAAAGGTGGACACCTTCTTCCACGCGGCCAGCGTGCAATACCCGCCCTCCCAGGAGACGATGCAATCCTTCTTTGGACCAGGCGCGGTGGGTGACCTGCCAGGTGGATCATCGCGGTTCGAGCTTCCAAACCTGCGATTAGTCATGACACACATGCCATCCCCCCTGGCCGGCCCGTGCCTACGAGCCTCAAGACGTTTGAAGCCAGTTGAATGGCAACCTTGGGAGAAGACCATTGAATATCCAAATGTGGTTTCTCCACTTCACTGTAGAACCTGGGGTTGCCCTCTAGCCGGCTGAAATGCCAACAACCGAGATGCCTTCCGCAAGAGTCGCAAACCTTTGGTGGACCGGAAGTGACCCACCTGCTGCGATTTGGCTTGGAACTATGGTTATGTATCTGCTCTCGTCTCAAAAATGCTGCTGTCTTCCGTTCTCTTCTATCTTCATGCCAAGGTCAATTTGGGCATCCTCAATTGATTAAACTCTTCGTGAAATCAACCCCATGATTGGGTGGTCCTTGCATGTCTTCGTCACCAAGTTTGTGGTAACTGCCTCTAGTGGTACACCATCTGAATTTCAAAGTTTGTAAATTACTAGCAGTATTTAACATCTCCCAAAAGAAGTGCACCATCGGCCTCTAGTGATTACTACCAACAGAGGTGCAGCGAGGCACCAACCGCTCGAATGCTAAACAGTCAGCATATCCGTTTTAAAAATCCAAGAGCCTCACCATTCTGCGAGTGAGGAGTTGCACGAGATAGTTTCGAGACGTTTGTAAAGGGGCGGGTCGCAGTGCTGTGTGTCTCCAGTGGGGGTGCCAACATCTGCGACTCGGCTTTTGGAGCAAGTCCCACGCGACAACCCCCATTTGACCGCTGCAAGTTACCGTGTTTTCAATTCGAAATTCGGCATGAAGCACTCAATTTGAACAATTCTTGACGTTTCTTATTGGAGAGGCAGTTAGACTGAGGCAGGTAGATAGAAGAAGCATAATGAAAGACAGATAGGATAGGATAGGATAGATTAGATTATATTCGATTGGATTAGATTAGACTAGTTGAGACTGGATTAGATTAGCAGATAGACAGACAAACAGACAGACAGATAGACAGACAGATAGATAGGGTATATGGTTTATACATTGGATGGTAGGATCATACGTAGACAGAGTAGATAAGCCTAACCAAATAGACAGGCTGCAGATGCATAGGTGAGTTGGCAGGTTTTCAGGCCTTCGTTGATCCACTTTTCCATTTAGCCGTTGATGCAACAGCGGCATGAATTCAAGATTCAAGTGGGCAACTTACCGCAAGGCCTTTCTCATCTTTTCTCCCTCAGAAACTTGCACCATCTTCCAGAATCTCCCACCCCTCGGAAGAG
>VSDK01027840.1:196356-261341 GCA_009767595.1 Symbiodinium kawagutii | reverse complement strand
TATTTAATAAATAATATTTAATAAATAATATTTAAATTAATTAATTATTTATATTTAATAATATCTAATGTTAATAATTAATAATTAATAATTAATATTTAATAAATAATTAAAAATAATAAATATTTAAAAATTAATAATTTATAAATAATAATAAATAAAAATTATTAAATAAAACATAATAATTAATTATGTATATTTAATAATTATTGATTAAACATAAAAACCTATAAACCTAATATATAATATTTTTATATTAAATAATTAAAAATTAAAATTCAATAATTAATACATAATAATTACCAAATAATAATTATTAATCAATAACAAATAAACAATAACTAACAATTAACAACATTAAATACTAACTAATAACTAATAATTAATAATCAACAACAAATAATCAATAATCAATAACCAACAATCAATATTTAATAACTAAACTATAAACCTATACCTAATAACCAACAATTATTAAATAAAAAAATCAACAACAAAAAAATATATTAAATAATAACTAAATTAACATAATCAGAATTCCTAACCAATATTCTATAATTAATAAACAATACTAAATAATTACTAATTGATAAGAATCAATATTATCTAATACTAATAAACAATAGATATCAATATTAACCACAATATTAATATTAACAATAATATTAAACTTAACTTTAATCAAAGTTCTACTAATATCAAGAATAATATTTAAAATATATATATAATAAAGTAAAAAATATATCTTTTTAATCCTTTTTATTTTCCGCTGTTATAAATATTCTCTAATATAATATAATAGTTGTTTATGATAAGCTATTTTTAAAATCTAAAATTATTTATAGTTAATTATACAATTATCTAATATTACTAGTATGTAGTTTTAGTTATATTACCCATTTAACTTTTAATCGATTCTCATGGAAGGTTCGATAATGGCTCGATACCTGCCCGAAGTGTTTCTTTTGCATAGCTGGTGGTCTTAAGAATATGGATTGAAAACACCTAGCAAGTTAAATCCATAATTGTCCTAGGATAATTGTTTCTTAATGATTCGAAGTTTGCAATCCCACACACACAAATAAGGACGGATCGAAACGAAACAACAAAAGGCAGACTCGTTTCTATCGCATTTGGCCCCAAGCTACCCAAGCTGGTTCCACCAATCCCTCGCACACCTGGAATTTGGCCTTGCCAATAAGTCCTCCCGCTTTCCTTCCTGGCAGCAGGATCCATGGTGCTGCCGAAAGCCGCCAGGACTATTAGGCCATGAACAAGACCTCAACCTTTGGTGTTCGCAGCACTTTGGCTCAGCTTGACCATATCCTGCTGCATTTGAAGTCGTGGTGGTCCACCAAACACTTTGGACCATAAGGGTCGATTGTCTATTGTCGCTTTGACTCACAAGCAGCTCTGCACATTGCCCAGAAATGAGCGCAAATGCTCCTCCACCACTGTCCCTCCTTCTAGCACGAGGATGCGATGAGCCCTGACAGGAACAAAAGCCGGACGGCCATCAACAAAGCACCAACCAGAGGGGTAGTTTCTCAGCACAAAACAGAAGATACAGAAGCATTTCTTGGGATGGTAATTTGGGAATCATTGGAGATCAGGTTCCATATGGTTCCATCACTGGGTCAGCTCATTCTCAAATGGGGCCGCCTTGCAACCGTTCGCAAGCGGTGAGCAGCAACCTTGGCCCAAACGCCAGACGTCTGTCTGAATGTCACCATGAGCAGCTAGTAATCATCTTTCACCTCTAGCCAATATCATGCGCGTCGCATACGAATTTGGGGAATTACGTGACACCTTTGAATCAAAGTCCCAAGCTATGTCCGACGTCAGGTCTCAACATGATTGACGCTTAAAATGGTTGTACCGACTTTAAAGCGCCAATATCTACCCATGAACGATCACAGACCTTCAATACTTTCACATTGCGTTTCCATGACCTTAATTGACCTTAGACATCAGCAATGATCAGCATACCAGGTGGCTGCCACCAGTTACATGTCGTCACTCATCCACTGCCAATCCCACTACGAGACTCTGAGGCCGGGCACCAAAACAGCATGGCCCTCCTTGGCCAATTGCGTCAGCGTGCTGGCGACCGCCTCCTTGGCGCAGCACGGGGTGTGTCCCCGACCCCGCGCTGGGCAGCGCTCGGCACGCCATCAACGGTCCTCAGACTCGCCGTCCAGGGCGGAGGTCGGTTCATCCATCAGCAGCACGGGAGCGCCTGACCCGTACCAAATGATCAGGGGAATGTCATGATTGTCATGATGAATGATTCATTTATTAATGGTTAATCAACCACTGCTTAACGTTTAACCAGTGGTTGTTTAATATTAAATCAATGGTAATGAATAGTTGCTTGATGTTGAATGATTAATTAATGGCTAGCCATGGGTGATCATGATTACCTGATGGTTGCCAATGGATTAACTGTCGCTTGACATTCACTGCTCTCATATCTTATCATTCAAACACATCTGTTTTTGCATCTGCAAATTCGATCTTTGACCTCTAACAGAGCTTCATCCTCACAACATGCTCCATGTCCTCTGCACAAGTGACAAACTACTGACAGTAAAACACGCTGCTAGACTGTATGCTGTATGCATCTGTATGTTGCACAATCATAACATTTTCGGATGTTGACCTGCCTCGGGCAATGGCTCTGGCAATGGCAAGCCTGGAACAGGCATGGCATACGCGATAGCTGTCGGGTGGTTTCCCTCGACAACTTTGGGATGGTTCGAGGTTTGAAGCAGTTGAGGACGCTCATCCAGTTGATGCACAATCACAACCTCACGACCTCTGATCCTGAAATGCCGTGCATTTACCATGCGTCAAACCTCTGGGATGATGCGGGTGTATCTCGCCTCTGCCTTTGGCCACCAGACAATGAAGAGCCTCTCTCGCCGAGCTGCTTCTCTGGAGGCAAGCCCTTGCCACTTTGGCTGATCAGTCGCAACCGACACTTTGGTGAATGAGTTCAAACCAGCAGCGGCCTCCACAAAAGATGATGCCTGTGCTGCTTTCAGAGCAGTCGTCACCCGCTCCTGTGCAAACACTTGCATTGAGTTTTGCAAACCAAGTTGGAACATCACGGAAAGCGCGCAGCGTAAGTCGTTTTGCGTCTCACGGGGTTGTCGTTGGGTCGAGCGGTGCTGGGGCCCCTTCATGCCCCTACATGGTCCCAACATGGGCCCTAGAGTCCCCAACATGCTGCCCAACATGGCGCGAGGACAGTCGCAACACGCCCCTTTCGGCCAACAAAAAGCTGTCCCACAAAGAAATTGCAAAACGGCCCTCTCGTGCAGGTAAAATGTCGATTTCTGACAACGTTTAGCTGCAAATAAGATGGCCCGAACAGTCCGAACTGGCACCGTTGACTCAGCAAGCGACCAGTATGGCTCAACATGGCCCTTTGGTGCCCTACCAACAAGGCGCCTGCATCGTATATGGGCCAAACACTGTCCCAACATGGCCCAACATGGCCCCTTCATGGCCTGACATGAAATTACGCTCTCGTGCAAGTAAAACGTCAATTTTTGACCAAAAAACCTGCCAACATGGCCCAAGATAGCCCCTTCATGCTCCTACATGGTCCCAACATGGGCCCGATTGTTCCAACAAGGCCCATGCATACCCGTCTATGGGTCAAAGACTGTCCCAACATGGCCCCTGCATACCCGTATATGGGCCAAACACTGTCCCAACATGGCCCCTTCATGGCCCGACATGGTCTCCCTTTGATTCAAGATGATTTAACTCCCACGACAAGAATTGCGTGAACAAAGTCACACGTGACGCTGGTTACAGGGCCATGTTCTTGTTGGCTGACCTAGCTGTCTGGCGGCTTGGCAAGGCGATGGGAGATCCATATCAACCACCCCAGTTATACTTACTACATTGACATGAGACTGCCTTGCCCGCATTCCATGGCCTCTTCTTCACCCTGGGCAATGTCACATCCTCAGCGGGCACCAGCAACGCGACCAGGGCGCCTTCATGGTTTCCAGCTAGTGGTTCTCGGTGGCCACCGGAGGTTCATCAATTGGGCACGGATGTTGGGTCCTTCACTTAGGGATGTGGGCAGCTTGATGTAAGAGCTCCTGATGGATAGTACTGGCAAATATGCACAGTACACCCTCAACCATCAACCGTTTTCCAAAGAACACATCACACATCGAACACAATGAATGACGCTACCAATAACCACCATGATACAAATGGGTTGATAATACCTTCCATTGGTGGAGTTGATGTTATATACACGTATTTGTGGTACCATGTACGGACGAGCGGACAGCATTAAACCAATGCAGCCATTTCGGGGTACCCAGTAGCTGGTGATGGCTGAGGGTCCATAGGCCACGTTGGCAGTCACAGTGCGGTCAAACAAGGAAGGATCCTGCAGCAGCTTGGAACTTATATCGCATTATTGTTGAATTCTAATGGTAAAAACATTGCGAACAGGGACGAATAATGATCTATAATGGCTATACTGAATGAAACATGGTTAGTGGTCTACTTAAAGAGGGCTAAGAGTGATGAATACAATGACGAATACTGGTTTATAGTGATATATAATGGCTACCTGTTGATTTTGGAAGGTGAACCAGGACCATGCTTAAAGATGGTTAACAATGCTGAATCGTGATTGACAACAGCTATTCATAATGGTAGGGTTGGCTGCTCAGCAAACCATCCATGAAGAATCATCGTGCAAGCCACCAAGTGTATAATCGGCATCTGGTACTTTGCCCCAATTTTTCAAGTCAATCCATGGCATCTGTTCACCGACTATAACTGGAAGTAGAAATGGAGCAGCCACAGTCCATACCCAGAATCATCTTGGAGAACTGCGGCCCAACAACAGGTTAACTACACAATCTAAAAGCAAGACAATGGACCCCAAATGCCTCAAAGATTCCGATGAAGGTACTTTAAGACCATCATAAGTACATATGCACATATGCACATATGCATATATATATATATATATACATACATACATAGAGAGAGAGAGAGATGTAGAGTCATACATTGTATGCTTGCGCACGTACCATGGTCCACAGTAAAGAGGAGGAGACCTCGATGACATTGGTGGCATCCACATGCACCCATTGGTGCATAGACGACACCAACGGAGTCCACTGACCAACACGCCTGACTACCAATGAACATATCGTAACAATTTGTCGTAGCAATGATTCGACAACATCGATCGTGCTGCTACAATCTATCAGGCCAAATCCGACCAATCACCCGGGCCGCCCACCCTGAGAATGCTTGAGCGGCATGGGCATTCATAGCAATGCGACCCGGTCCCAAGAAAATAATAGACAACACCAGCAACAACAAACACTTACGTGGTGATCAAATGTGTATTATATACTACAAACTACCAGTGGATGGACAACATTGATGCTGTGATGCTGGCGCTTTGCCAAGCCTCACCCACAAGGTCACATCATCTGCTAGCTCGTCAGTATAAAGAGGGAGGCTAATCTTAAGTTGAGGGAGGAGTTTAGCATAGTTTTGCACATTGCAGATGTGTCCTTCTGATAACTTGCGCTGCTAACAACTAGACCTCAACCATTTTGACTGGGCTAGGGAGATGCTAGGAGGGTTCCCGGCAACTCATTTCATTTCTGGATTGACAGGGGCATGCTGCCAAGCGAATGTCGGAACGAACCATCTACAGTACATAGGATACTGTGAGGATTCGAAGGTTGTGAAGAATATCGCTTCATGTAAACAAAAACAGGCTACTTAAAGCAAAGTATTACTACCCCGTACCGATGAACATACATCGATGAATGCTACCTGGTATACAAATATCAATGGTACTAAGCCCTTGCTAGGAACAACATGACACACTCAACCATCGACCTTCAAAGGGATGTATCATAATCCCGGACTCAGTCTTGCCATGAACATACTTGGATGTGCAGTTGGGGTTATAACCATGCTTATAAGCCCTCAAGAGTAACTTATATCCGCTAGAAACCACGGTTGGCAATCACTTACGAAGTGGGGGGTGCACTTACTAGTTGTTGCTTGTGATCCCCTATTGTAAATCACTATTAAGCATTATCAATCCTCATATGAACCAATGTGGTGGTCAAAGCACTATCAAGCATATTAACCATGTGGTGGTTGATTCACCATTCTTAGCCACCATTAACCATATTTACATATTAAAATGTAGTCATGAAACCACCACATGGTTAATATGTTGAACAAGTGGGTTCACTTTCTTGCTATGCGCGCCACAGACAGTCACACCAGCAGCACGGCCGCTGCCCTGCAGCGCTCCTGATCAACCACTCCAAGACATTGCCTTAAGTCCTGTGCCACGGCCATCGCCAATTCTTAAGGAAGATGGGAGTGATAAATGTCTGCATGGTTGGTGATGATTCATGATATACTTATTGATCTAAATAGTGACGGTTCATGATCGTCAATGATGATGGTTACTGATGCTTAATGATGCTTAATATCTCTAAGTGTCCATGGAAACTTGGCGAATCAATCAAAATACAGTGAGGCACCCCGTGTCGTTGGAGGTGGAGCTGTCACTATTGTCAGTAGAGGGCTACCGCCATGCAAAGCAGCTGCTTGAAGAGATTACACAGTCTTCAAAAAAAGAAAAAAGAACACATTGACAATGAAGCTCCATTGAACACCTGCATATCCACATCATGATGCATACCAAATTCACTCCTGCAAGTAAAACATCGCATGGGGCAAAAAAGAAATCAGGAGTCGTTATCACTCCTATGGTCATCTATTGAACATTTTGAGCAATGTGAAAGACCCATGATGTTTAATAGATCAGGAGATAAGAACATTTTTATGATCTTTTAAACATTTCTATGAAAATCAGGAGAAATCCATCTCCTGATGGTCATAAGATCAGGCAGGTCTCGCAGTCGTTTGCAGATTGCGCAGTCCTTCAAATCAAGATCTCGCAGGTCGTGACCGTCCAGTCGCACGCTGCCCTCCTGGTAGTGACAGTCATGACGACTGAGCAAGGTGGATTTTGACTAGTAGTAATAAATAAACAACGAAAAAAACAGTTGATCATATTCATTATCATTATGATGGATTCTTGTACTAATAATGTAATATGGTTAAAACAAGTAGCAAGCAGTTATTTACTGTTGAGATCTGATGAGAAATATAATATAAGTGTGCAAAATGTCGGAAGCATCAAGGCTTGCTCTTTGCTACGTCCTGAGGATCAGCGAGCCGTGCACAAAGTTTCAAGATCGTAGACTTTCCAGCTCCACTGGCCTGCTAGTTCCAGCCAGAAGAAATTGCCAACAGCCGTCAGAAGTTGCCATCTTTCACTGGACCCTAAACCCAAAACCAGGTCTATGGCTGTTGGCAATTGCTTGAAACAAGCTTTGATGCTTGGCATATTCGGTTTTGAAACAATTTTTTCATGCTTTGAAGCAGGTCTATGCTGACCAGTGGGATTGCTAAGAGCAGTAGCAAAGGAGAAAAATAAATACTAGTACTAGTACTAGAGGAATAGAAGGCAGTGCTGAGTTAGCTAGTTGGTTAGTTAGCTAATTAGCTAGCTAGCTAGTGACTTTGCTTTGGTCTGTTTGCTACCTAGTCAGCGTCAAAACTGTTACGTTAGTCAGCTTGTGTATTTGGGCGTTTGTTTGTTCCTTTCTTTCATATGTTCTGTTTCTTTTATTGTAAGTTGTTTTGTTGTTGCTGAATTGCTTACTATTTCATTCATTATTTATCCAGTCACTGAGTTGGTTAGTTAATCTGCAAGTTGGCTAAATGAATATACAGTCAATATGTTTTTTTCATTGTTCTCTTTCTTATCTTTTTTCATCTTTTTTCCTCTCTCTCTCTCTCCGTGTTTTCTTCCTTGCGTTGCTTCTGGGGTCCTTTGTGATTTGAGTTTGTGCGGATTCCTGCTTGATTGTTTGTTTGCGCACTCTTTGCTTGTTGGTTTGCTCGTTTTTGTTGCATTCCTTGCTACTTCATTGATTTACAAGCTGTCAACTTGCTCACCCTTGTTGGCGTCGTTGGCTAGGGGCAGCAGCAGAAGCAACAACAGCAGTGGTAGTTGGCAGATGGTATAGTAGTAACAGCATGCACCAGGTATTGATGCCTGGCGATAAGCAGTAACATCACCGGACCCTGCTCTGCAGGGTTCCGTTCCCAAGAACTGGATGCTGCAAAGTCACTCCGACCAAAGCAACCACTTCGCCAGGGTTCACACAGAAGCTGACGTTGCGGAGTGCCCACTGATCCTGTCAGAACAAGTGAAAGAACTTTTCGGACAAGGCATCCTGTACCTGTTGGGATTGGAATCACCTCTCATCACTTTCAGGTTTCATGACCCCCCTTGATGCAGGATGACCTGTCAATCAACAGCATGAGTCGAGCATGTCTTCCATTGTTGCTCGATCTCATGGTCCGCCCCTTGCATCTGTTTTCTTTCGACCGGCCAACTGCTAAAACTATTGTCGGTCGGTTTACATCGTTAGTTGGTTCGTGCACTGCCCATGGATAAAACAGACTCAACATCCAACCTCCAACTCGGCAAGCCTCATATGTAAGCAGTAGCATTTTGATGCCTTTAATTAGCCGTGTGAATTCCCGCTTTGCGCAACTGCAACAAGTCCGACCTCATCGACCTCCATGCTGGGATAGCAAAAGCCAACGCCGTGCAGTTCAAGTCGCCCGCTGACCTTCAGCAAGCGACAGCTCCATATGTTTTGACTGGTTAGGAACTCTTCACTGAGTCTTCACTGCAGCTTAGTTCAAAATCTGCACAGAATCTCCACTGGACACATGACTCCAGACCAAGGCTTTGCGGCATGGCTCAAAGGAAGACTAATGAAGTCCATGACTTGCAAAGACTCTTGCCATGATGGAGAGAGTCGAGCTGAAGGCCAACCCCTATCACTTCCCTTTTGAACATTTGACATTGACTCATGTTGACCTACACCTGCCATCGGGTGACCTGTTTGGGAATGGCCCGAGCTGCTTTCCGAACCAATTGTCGAGTCTACCGGTTGGCTCCTGGTGAACCCCAAAAAACTAAATAGTTCATTGTCGAACTGTTAAAATGTTCACCTATGCCATGTTTATCATTTTTTTCTGGCTGGATCTGGGTGTTGTTGATCCGTAACCGGACCAACTGTTCTGCTGAGCTGCCTTTGAGCGTGGCAACCGCAGTGCGTCGGGCCTGGTGTACCTCGGAAATCTCATGGCCAGGAATGGCTACTACTGGTTGATGCTGATGGATACAACTTGGTAACGGTGCACATTGGTCAATCAAATCATGATTGATTTTGCCAACATGGTAGCCTCATCTGGTAAGGTGAAGACATGCGAAGACTACCCCAAATATGTCTGACTCATAAGCCCTTATCTGACACCGCACGCCACGTGCATAGCTGAGATGATCACAATCCGCCGAGGGTATACCAACTAAGCAACCACCCATGATCAACCACCATTCACCTGGGATACATGGCAGTGGGTCAATACCTTGCAGCCCTAGTGATCATCCCGTAAATGAGCAGGTTGGGCACCCCTGGTCTTTGTTGGGACGTTCGCTTAGCCGTTTTTTTGGATGGTGAAAATCGTTCCAACAGCTTCCGCGGCCCATCTCAGGAAGTCCAGGGCACACCAGTGACTTGCATCTCGTCGAGGGACAAAGCCAACATGACTTTGATCAACGGAGATAGAACAGAACTTTCAACCAGTGACAAGCTACTGACCTTCGTGATGGTTGATAATCGTTAACAATGGATCACTACATAGTTAATTAACAATAATAGGTTAGTCAACACACTTAACCACCATTTTGGGATACTGCATTTACCTGTGAGTGGCATGCACGTACTACATCCAAAACTTTGCAAATCTCTGGAATCTTTCCCAACACAGCATTTTCCTGTGTGCTGATTTTAGCTTTGTGCAGACAGGATGCACACTCGGTTCGCGGTCGGTGAGGTCAAAATATCTTTTTGAAACAGCCTTGCACGCAAAGCCGAGTCGGAGTACTGTATCCTCCTGGTTTTGACATCCCTCAGAACTGACATTAGACCCTTTTTAATATCTGAGAACCTACAGCTACAGCATTCAGAGGGAAGGGCCTGGGCATCTGGGTTCCTACCCATCGGTTGCGTACCCCATTCATAATTCGAATTGGCCAGGATCCTTCCGATCCTTAATTTCTTCACATCGCAAAGACTTTTGGTTTTGGATATGACGATAGATTGTGAAAAGTCTTCAACTTCTCCGACCTTCTCAGGTGCACACGCAGGAGTTGCGGAGGAATCCCATTGATGTTGGGGATGTACATATGAATGAATGATTGAACAAATATGTAGCTGTGCATAGCTGCCTTAGTATGTACGTATAACCCACAAACATATACCATTATGATTACTGTGTATGCTATGTGGCACATACATGCAATATGCATGATGAACTGTCTCTATAACCACAAAATTATCATGGCAAAAACTCCCTGTAACCACCAGCCCTTCCGCAGCCTGTGCACGTGCCATGCCGGTAAACAAGTCCGACAGCTCGCGAAAGCCTCGCCGGTAGCTCCACAGCAGAGTCCTGGTGGAAAGCCATGGGATCCAAGGCCTTGGGCTAGATCCGCATTTACAATTTACCCAGGCTTTGCAAAACATGAAAAACAATGCTCGTCACAGTTCAACAGCAAGAACAACAAGAACCAAAATCACAAACAAAACGCGGACCGCAAGCACTCAACTGGTGATACAACAATACTTGATTAGTACACAATGATATACAATGGGAGGCATCACAGTCAATCCATCCATCTGTCTGTGCATCTACCGATCAAAATCGTGCGTGCCAGCATACATACCAATGATATCCAACAATCCAAACAAGACCTATCTACTGTCCAAGTAGCTTATGCCCGTCAAATGTATGTGTACGTGCACATCTTAGCTAGGCATGAACAGTTTGATGGCTATGTTGACGTACAGTATCATGTGAAGCAATGAGATGTCAAAACTCTGCTCAGGGCGTTGCAACAAGGGCAACAGCTTCTGTCCTGTAGGTATAGAACTGGCCCATTGTCAGCTCGCCACGTGCAATGAACCAGCAGGACAGACCTCAAGAAGGGTCCCCTTCCCACTAGCAAGTTTGCTTCTAGTAGCAGCTATCAGCTTCAACAAAGGGCTAGGTCGGCTATGTACTATTCATTGATATACCGTGATTACCTGAATCCTCATTGATGTCTCATTGCCGCACGAGTATCTTCAAGAGCATCAAAAGACCGTGGCTCAAAACCCTCTTACTGTGAGCTGTTGATGATCCCAAACGTGAACACAGCATATTCAGGGTGAGATGTGGCTATGGGTCAATATTAACCAACCAACTAATGGGGGATGATGACCAACCAACAATAAGGGAAACAATAGTTAATGATAGGGGAACCAGGGGTACAGGGTTTTGACCCACTGCCATGTGCACCTACACTGTTTTGGTTGACTCAATATTGACCCACATGCAGCTTGTGATCATCCACGCCACTTTGCCGACAAGACTCACAAGAGCGGGACATCAGTCAGGGCATCGTTCCTTGGATTAGGGTCGGGGCTATCCATGAGCCTTGTTGGCTTAGGGCACTACCACTTACAAGTATGAATGGACATTATCAAAGTTTTCCCGCTTTTTGTTGGCTTAGGGATGCCAGCAGTTATAGAAATGATTTATAGAGCCTGTCGCAAAACAACATCAGAAACCTTATAATGATTGGAAAATGCGATCGAGACTATCCAATAGTTTATGTCTTCAATCAGGACAGTAAATTGAAATGGGACATGATTTGTCGACTACAGAAGATGATGGTCAGCGATTCCAGCCGTGCCAGTGCCAAAGGACCCCGATCCTAAGCCATGAGATGAGATACATGGCTAGCGGCTAACTGTCGCACAACTGGTTCAAAGCAAGCATCAAAAGGGAGGATACGAACCGGAGCGCTGTCTCCTTGTACAAAGTTTGCTGAATCACCTCAACCAATTACAGAGCGACAAGAGACGTCAAGTGACATAGCCAAATGATGCCTGAAGCATTTCAACGTGATTCCATCACCTGGCACATGTGTCCAACCCTCTTCACCCAGAGCCTCCAAGTAGCTCTCAGTAGCATCCTCATACTCCTGAAGATGTCACGCTGGCACAAGACTCTTGCCCCTCGCATGAACAGAATAGGCCTTCCAATTGGAAATTGCTTTTAGGACGTGAGCTGCTGCTGAACTCTTCAGCACATCTGGCAGACCTGCCCTCAGATCAACCAACGGCATGCTGCTTTGTGGCTCGACGTATCACCAAGGTTGTGATGCAAACACGTTTCCAGTCAGTTGAAGAAGGCAGTGCAAGGCACTTGTCATCATCGCTATGATCATCCTTCTTCATGTGGATGATGATGGTTGACCGCGCTTTGCCACGAGGCAGCAATCAATGCTACTTTTTCAGCTGCATGATACTGCCATATTCATGGGTTCGACGGCTTGACTAGCAGTATCCCTATTGGTTCCTCTGGATGTGATGGGTTGATGGTCAACAAAAAACCCACGGGAAGAATGAAAATACTGACATCAGTGAGGTCAAATACATTTATCCTCTCTCAGGTTGTGCGTAAATGGCATCCCTGCAAACACTCATTCTGGGGCTTGCACCGGATCCCAGCTCTGGACAAACCCACATGATTGGCAAGCGCAAAGGAGCCATGGTCACTCCCGATTGGTTAATGGAATGCCTATTGATGATTCATGACCACAAACGTCGACCATAGCTAGCACCCAGTACATACCAATCATGGCTCCACAAGTTCTTGAACAAATTAAAAGCAACCTACCAGGACCTACCATCCTCTTTCTGGTTGCGACACCCCCAGTGTTGGTTCTTACCCACCATTTGGTTACAAGCACTCATGAGCTCCAAATCGCTCCCCCATAGGCAAAAGGGACCTGGCTGCTTGGCTCCCTCCCAACCACCTGCTGGCTATACATTCATGCAGCATGACAGCTGCTGAGCCAATGTCCCCCGTCCTTGGTCTCTGTGCTTTCAGCTCCTGCCAGTTGAACGGCTCTCACATTGGCAATAGCCTGGCACCGCTGCGCTCCTAGGGAAAATTCACTGCTGGTCGCTGGCAATGTTTTAAGCATAGAAATATATAGGTGATAGAGGACCATTTTAAGGATTGATTATGCTGACCATGATTGAGAGATGATGAAGCGTTGGTTGTTGACCACGGGGTATTACTCATATGCAAATGACATGATTTGAGTTGGAAAACGTGCTGGATTCTATCTCCTTTTCTTTGAATGAGTACATCGTCGTTGCTGGGAGGAAAGCAATGTTTTAGCTGGGCAACAAGGCCGATGCTTTGGGAATGAAACGCAGGTCCTTCGGTCTACCAAACTTGCCCAAGCTTGTTAGAAGCGCTTCATGAAGAAACCTGCAAATGCCCGTATGATCAAACTTCTCAACTGCTGAGGCCAAGCAGCCTAGCCTTTTGCAATCTAATCTGCTTCAGGGGATAACCACGTCGAGTGGAGCAGTTTGGGAGTGGAGCCGACACATCATGGCGCACCTCCGATGCAACTCCATTGACTCGTGCCAAGGCATCATTCTGCAAGGCACCATAGCGACCAACGACCTGGCGAAGTCGAGGCAGAGCTTACCATGTCTGATGTTTGAAGTGCCTGGCTGGCTGGCTGGTTGGTTGGTTGGTTGGTTGGTGGGCTAAGGATGTTAAGGTTGGAAGGCTGGTTAGAAGGTCGGTTAAGGTCGCTCATGGTTGGTTGAGGATTGAGGAGGGTTTAAGGTAGATTAAGTTTGGCTAGGGTTGATCATCGTCGGTTGAGGTAGGTTGCATATTGGCGGTTGATGGGTTGGTTGTTGGTTTGTTGGTTTGTAGGTTGGCTAGCTGGCTGAGTGATGGTCAACACAAGACCGTCAACAGAATGTGGGAGATGCAATTCAGCAATCAACAGTTAGCTGCTCATGACACATGTGATTGATAGATCTGGGCTAATCTTTGCTGGCCTTCCACTATGGGAGGTTCCAGTAGCTGGTTTGCCGGGATCGTCATCAGGGTGTATCCATTTTGATTGAGGTATCCCAATCATCCTTCCAACATGTGCAGTCTGAATTGGGAAAGCCGACAACAAGTTGGGGGCGTGTGGAATCTGCTACAGGGATCTCCAGTAGCAACCAATCAACAGCAGAAACAAGGCATTCGAAGAAGCTGTTGAAGAGAATCAGTTTCTTTCACACTTTTTCTGGACCTCTCCAGTCTTCTTGACCAGGAGAAAGGCCACTGGTAATGGAGCCTCGCATGCAGGTGCCAGTAGTTTTTCGCCATGCATTGGATTTGCGCCTACTCCTTTTTGATGAAACAAAAACAAACACACTCACATTGATAAGATTCGTTGTTTGTTACAAACATGACCCCTAATGCAACAACTCGAAAACAAACATGACAAAGCGATTCCTGACAACAGTGGAGGGACCCAACGAAAACATTCATCATGCGGAGCAAGAACGCCGAAAAAGGCATCCTTCGTGAATTCAGAGGCACAGTGGCGTCTTCTTTGGTGGTGTGACCAGGTGTGGGACCGAGGGGAAGACCCGAAAAAGCACGACCGCGCTGAGGAAATTTGCAACTCCCCACAAAATTGAAGGACGTACAAACCCGGAATAAAGCACATCAAGTTGAACCTTCTGAGCCATTTGCCACGCTGATGACCGTCAGCAACAAATGCTGTTTCGCCATGAGCACGAGTGAAACGACCTCAAAATCACAGCTCAGGCGCCAGCTGGTGTTGGCAGACGCTTCAAACAATGCTCAAATCCAGAATGCCTCCAGTTGGCACCATGGGCCGTTGTTAACATGTGTTACAAATTGTTGAACTATGTCAAAAGCCTACAATACCCTGGGCATTGTGATGGGTAACCCCCATCGAGCCCTGATGACATGTGCTCCAGGACCCCCCTGGCAGACACTGAGAGCTGTGCCAAACGCACCAAATTCGTGACCAAGTTTTCAGGCGCACGATTCAACACCTCAGTCATCACAACGACAAACAACGAGAAGTTCATGCCTGGAAGCCAAGACAGGTGAGATAATAAATAGCAAAATCATAGAGGTAATAATCGGTGGTTTCTTATCTTGCTTGCAAGATATTGCAAGATAACAAACCTCGCTGGTAAAGAGCAAGATACCATACTAAGACATGAGAGAGTGAGAAAACCCCACTGCTGAACAATGATAGTGGTGACACTGCGGAAAGCCAGTAGAATTCATGAATAGGGACTGATGTGTAACGTCTAATTTGGAAAAGATTTCCCTATCGTTTTTGGTATCGTTTTGTTATCGGTTTGGACCAGTATGCTCCATAGATCTGAAAAGCTGCTGGCATAATTCAAGCAATGATGAGCCTGTTATCGTTTTTTATTCCTTATCGTTTTGCAGTGAATGCAAGCCGGCTTGGAAAAGTTGAGCACGTCCTCACTAAATTTAATTGACAGGGGTTTTACACCACCTCACATGGCAACGCAATGAACCACCAACAATCTCACAATATATAGGCGATTGACCACAGTAATGAACCGTCATACATTTCATCATAGCTGATTTGCCGACTTACAGTTGCCCATACATTTTATCAGTTGCCCATACATTTTATCATAGCCTTCAAACATGATTGCATGGGTTTGTGGCTACTGATTGCCAACGTGTTTTGCTCTCAGAGCCTGGCATTTTGAAGCTGGTCGGTGTCATTCGTCAACCTGCGCAGGTGCCAATATCTATGGTCCTTCCACAAATGATTTATTGGGGGGGTGCAGGGCTATGGATTGTTTTTGAGGAAAAATTACGGTATTACTGGCACTATAAGATGCATTTCCTCAAATGACCGCTTTCCCTGCTGAGAATTTCCACAAGAGCTGGTGAGACTCACGTCCACCCGTGAGTATTCCACTCTTTGGATCGCTGGTATCGACCCAAACCAACTGGAGACACTGTTCAAAGTACCCAGATTAGGATACTTGGGTAGCTCCCATTGCTTTAGGTTCATGCTGCATCATTGCGGTCGGATATGATCAAATACGGTAATTAGATGTAATTAGTGTTGGGTTATCAATCCAGCTACTGTCCAAACCAGTGCAATCGGCTATCTTTGTCGTTGGTAGGCTTTAGGATGTCGATACAATACCTACAAAATATCTAGAGAATCTCATGAATGACCCAGTGTCAACATGTCTCAACATCTTTGTACAACCCCCAGCACCGTCACCACAGCTCCGCGCTGCTCCGCTCCTGGAGACCAAAGCACCACTGGAGTTTTTCTCAAAGAAAGCCACCTCCTGCCGCATCAATGCCTGCAGAATAGCTGAATGATTGGTAGGAACAAACCAAAACAGCTAGTGATTGGCTCATGCTCGGGATGGATTCAAACCCCGGCAATGTGGGCATCCCAGTCGAAATATTCTGGTATCACCATGATCTGTGTCAATTCTTGCGGAAGGGTGTGATCACTAGCAGAACCTCTGCTAAACAACTGATCCAGAGCCGCATTGCATGATGTTACCTGTAGGTACACCTATGACCACATAAAATCTATATCGAACCCCCATTGGATGCGCTTTTTGCCGATGGATAATGCCTAAGGCTATGTCAGTATAGCCAGGTCCACTGTGCAGTTTTGCGGAAGTGCTAAGGGTTTCCAACGCCATAGGGTGTCGATAACCAGTGCCGCTTCCATCGCCCATTGCCATGGTGGTACCCTCACTGGCCATCCCACATTGCAATCATGCGAAAGAACCCATGTTGAGGTTGCGCCACCTGTCTAGGATTTCTGATCCTGGGTGTCTCCATGAATGAAGGATGACTAAGGTGTATCCCCCAAAGACGGGCGCTATCCTGCTGGTTATGCTAGGCATCAGTACTCACCAGGTTCAACGGGTAGATCATCTACACCAAATCTATGGATTTCATCGGATTTCCCCCACCCAGGTATAGCACTTTATTGGTCATGTTGATGTAGCCCCACTTTTCCCAGCTGTAAAAAATGATTCATCGTGATTCATCCATGGTGTGGGAAGAGTTCTTGCTGGTTTTACGAAGATGATCCCAAGATGACCACGGCGATGCTTGGGGTTCACCCAGCTGGGCGACTGCTATGGCCTTGAAGAGCTTCCGTCTCATCTGCATCGACATCTTCCACCTGCGAAACTGGTGATGCTTTCTGCCGATATGGATTGCCACCATTAATTAATCACACTTGTCTTGAGGGGTGTTGATGCTTACAGTACATTTCATAAGATTTCATAAGCCCCTGTTGGGTGGGGGGCTGGGAAATGGGCTAATATTTGCACTTTTTAGTTCGGTAAGATGAGATATTGCACAAAAGATGTTCAGGGTAAAGTGTAATAAACCATGTAGATGGATGGGATTTGTTCTAATCGGGTATCTACAAGTGACTGGCTTGCCCAAAAACCTAGAATCTTGGTGCATCTAAGCACCCCTCTTTAGAGACGACATTCTGTAATATACACACGCATAATAACTATCTTGTGCACACAACCATATCTACCTCAAGCTTTCAGCTTTTAGGTCCACCCCGCGCTGCGTGGCAAAATAGAATTCAAGATTCTGGCCTATCATGCATAGGGGGAACCCCATATCCCACCATACCACAATTTATCACACATATCAAACCAATGTCTGTTGTCCATTGTCAGATTCAATGGATCGAAAAACGGTGGATCATACGGTGGATCATCAACGGATACCTGGCAGTGTGCTGGTGAAACCCAACAGCCTGGTATTTTTATGCCCAGAAATGATCACAGAATCTGGAATTTACCAGGTCCGATATGTCAGCACTTTTTCGGTCGTATATGTGGACCCATTTGCCCAATCCCAGTATCATCGAACAAGTACAAGGCGATAAACTGAAAGGATTGGATGGGATTTTGCTCAAGTTGAAGTACATGTTCCCCAACCACCAAACATCCTTAGCCTTAGACTATCAGCTTCCGCTGATGTCAGAACCCCAAGGCTGCCTGGCCAAAGCAAACAGGATGCCTTGCACAACATTGGCCTTGGCAAAAAGCTGTGGTGCCGATCAAAGGATTCTCCGGAATTATGCAAGGGCTACCTTTTGAAGCCTCTTTAGTGGTTGTCTGGCTATGAATCAAGTGGACTTCAGAATGTAAGTTACCATGCTCACTTGTCTCTTGACTCATCATGGCAGCTTCCCTTATACGCACTTTTAGTGGAACACACTCACGGTATGTCAATTTCCAATCATATCCACACTATCGTCCAGTTGGGGACCCCAAATTTCTCAAGCCAAGAATTGATCCTGCTTGGGGCTGCCCATTTCGCGCTAAGTCCGGTTGTAAGGATTTCCGCTGGCCCCAGATTCAACGGAGCGGCAAAGTACCCGTAGAGAGCTGCAGCAAAGTACAGGCCTGCAACAGCATCGATTCGAACGAACTTTAGCATTGATCAAAATCTCAAAGTCAGTCCACATGTTTTTGGTAGGGGTTCACGTTTAAACTGATAATTGGCAGCAGCACCCGAAACCTAACCAACCGACCAAAAATTCGGTGTTTTGGGCTACAACTCAAAAGGCTCAGAGTCATCGTTCACCTGCTCAGTTCAGTGCAGATTAACGTATGCCAGTGGACCTAAACCTGTTGCCTGCATTGTTCATGAGGGTCTTCAAGGCAGCCAAACAGAAATCTGTCTGACCCATCGCCATCCACCCCACCTGCCTGCAATGGGAGCGAGGGCACTGACTGCGCTGTCTGCCCCCTTTCCCACAAGGCCCCCCACAAGCCCCAAAGCACCATCCAATAGGCGACCAGTCAGGAAGGCCCTGGGGTGGCAGCCAGCGCTGGCAACAACACTGGGAAGTTCAGCGCTGCATCTTGTGCAACATCCAAACTAGGAGACTGACATTCGAACCCATATACCAACTAGTAAACATTGTATAGGTTTGTACTGCCTGAATCCCCCATCTAAAATCATCAGCACTGCTTGCTGCCAGATCGATTCTTGACCGGCCGATTCCGTGCCGGCAGCAAGGCCTCAAGGATGCAGTGCCCGCCAGCGACATCGAAATGATCGTGGCCGGAATCAGCAGATGGGGTTGGGCCTGGCACCACACAGCAGACCGAGAAGGCCCCACTCCCCTGTGCTTGGGCCCTTGACTGGTCAGGCAGCCTCCCTATGACCTACCAATGCACAACTCGCAACTAGGGATGCTGAACGCAGCGGTGAGGACCCCGGCCCGACATGTGTCTACTTTGAGATACTTTGAGGTTCAAGAATTTATGCATCTGAACAGCAACCTGTATCTCAAATCAAGGAAGATGAAAACAGCTATTCGAACACAACCTGGAGGAACGAAAAGAGTCTCTAGAAGGATCGCAAGTGTGGTACAGTTTGGCAATATATCAGGAGGAAGGTTTCTCTTGAGCAGTGCCTCAAAGGAAGCATCTCAAGTGAAAGCACCTTGAGAAAAAACAGAATATCCAGTGAAAACTATATGCATCTAAAAAAACTCATAGATGATAAGGGCCTCGTGGGGTGCTGTCTCTACACATAGAGAAAGGTATCTTAGAAGGAAAAGTATCTATATACAAAGAAAGATATCTGGACAAGCAAACCAAAACCAACTCAGGAGTGGGACCCCAAAAATCACAACAAGGAGGTATCACAAATATGAGGGACACCAACAGCCAACTGTGGTCTGATCAGCCTGATAAAAGGCGAGTTTCCTTGCATTTGCTGCTGGTCGACTGTTGCGAGCTAAGGGTGTGCTTTTTTGTATGTGTGTTGGTAGATTTCTTTCGGCAGAGGTCGGTTTAGACACTGTTGAGATTTTTGGTTGTATCCTCCTAGACGCAGTCATTCAGATCACCCTCCCTCTCAAAAGATATTAATTCAAAGAGGTTGTTCAGATTCAAAGATGCATTGCCTTTAGACACTTGGTTATTGTTGGATGGCCGTAATTCACAACGGACATGATCATTGTAATTGGGCTATTCATGACCTGGCTGATTGGTCAAACCGTCAAGCGCCCGAGAAGTTGTTGGAGATCCGAACCTGATAAATTGCTTGGTCCCTTTGACGCCCCTTTTATGACTCGTGGCCGATATCACTGAAGTGCTTGCTTTGGACCATGGTCCTTAGCCTGGTCCTTGAACTCTCGCCATAGGCGTGGGATCACCAATCGGCCTGCAGCCAAACATCAGTTCACTGCCAACTTTTGCGAACTCAATCGGATTAGTTCACATGAACTGGTGCCCGCCAAACTAGTGTTTCTGCGTCTCTTTACAAACCTCAGTACCCAAGCTTGCTGCTGGTCTCCAACCATACTTCAAGCAAACCGAAAGCCAATCGCTGTTGCCCGACTATTGAACCTTGAGCTCTGTAAGCACCAAGGCAAGTTCACAGAAGCATTTTTATGCCGGCGTTCCCGGCAGCCTTTTTGCCAGAATCACTGCTGGAACCTCTGCGGAAATTCAGCCATTCCCAGAACTTCCCGCCGGAACCCGTCAAAATTTGGGGAATTCACTGTTGCTTGCAGTTCCGAGGTTGTGGGCCAAAGCCAGCACCTTCGTTGTTCACATCCTCGAAATACATTGATCACACGGGTGCGGAAAGAGTGGGTATGTGTCCCACCAAGTACATTGCTGTCAAGATGGAACACAACCATACACTTCCTACAAAAGGTCTGCATTGTCCTCAAATGGCTGTATACCAAAATTGATGGCTTCTATACCAAACATGCTCATTTGGAGGCATTTGTGGATATACCATATACCCCCGTCTGAAGTCTTCCCTCCGCCTGCCCCGGCTTTCTCTTCGGACTTCACCGCATCCTTCTCAGGTCCAATGCGTTGAGCTACCCATCGCGAACGCGCGGTGAGCGGCCTGGCGATGGCGGTATTCTCAACCAACTAGGGATGTGGGATTGACATCTAGGTGCACACATCCACACTAGACATACTCATGATATCCTATACATTCATAATTACACTATATTATATGTGTAAAAAATATCATTCAGTGCGTATGTATGTACGCGTGCCTGGCTGGCTGTACGTATACGTGCGGTCGGCTTCAAAACCAAGTGTCCAAAATGCCTGAGGGGACGAACCGAATTGTCTTGGTGCTCTGCCCTAGGCCCTAGTGTATCACCCTTCTTTGCTTTTTCGAAAAGTAGAGGTAGCTTGGAACCCTTGGCTTGATGCAGCGAACCAAGTCTAGCAAACTTTCCTGAGGCAGTGTCCTCCTGGCTGAAATGGCTTGGCAGATTCAGTTCTTGGGATTTCACAAAAGGCAAAAAAAGAAGAAGCTGGTCCTATCAAAATGCGAGCCCCGGTTCAATGATGGCAAACTCATTAATCTAGTAGTGCATATTTGCCGCTGCCACTGATGTACTTGATATGTCTGATCATTCCAAATAGAAATAATTCAAGTGCTGTCAACTTTGATTGCCAAATCCACATGTGTGTACTAAGTGTCATGTTCATGCCATTTATTATCAGAATGTTTATAGTATAGTATTGAAGCTGCAGTGAATTGCTGGGAATGTTTGCCCTTTCCTGTCAAATCCTGGCAGTGCTCCACACAAAAACAGCCACATCACATCATGGGAATCCAAAAGCTTCCATCAGAAAGGCAACAACTCTGGACTGTATGAATTGATGCGCTCTCCGTGGTACAGAATCCAATGAAACTATATAAAAGAAAGTGGTATGATCTGGACTTGCTTTGAGCATCTTTGTGCTTGCTACAAGGGTTGCAACAGCTAGGACGTCTTTTGAAATACTGTTTGCACATGCAAATTGAATAAGCATATATTTATTGCATTGAAGAGAGCATATCAATAATGATGTCTCAAAGTCTGGTAGTCATAGTCATAGTTTGAGACGAACCAGCTGGCTTTCCTGTGGGTTTGGCGAATCTCTGTACCCATTGCACATATCACATATACCTTGTGAATCTCTGCTACCAAGCTACCACAAAACATTGCCGATCATGCACCTGCACAACATCATGGTGGTCTCGCCTTTGCTGCTGTCCTTTTTTGAAGCTGCGGGACCAAACTGCCGCCACCTCAACTGTCGAATATTCAATTAAACGCATGATTCGCACAACACTGCTGCACACTTCCGAGCCTTGTGAACTCGTCAGTGCAACGCATTCCCAAGTTGCATCATTTGTGCATTCCAAGTGGCGCTGGCCGAGGCTCCAAAGGCAACCACGCCATGGCCACAGCCTTGGGCAACAAGAATCTGCAGAAAGAATCGCATTTGGCAATCTGAATCGGTAAATGATGGTGAATGGTTCGTGGTTCATGGTTAGATGATGTTAGATGATGGTCAATGCTGGGATGATGATGACGACGGCGACAACGATGCTCAATTATGATTCATAATCGAGGAACACGCAACGCAGTAAGCTGCCAACCGTCATCCAGCCATGCAAACCCCGTGGCCTGCTCCTGCATGCCATCGTCCAAGGACAGGAAGCAGGAATTGGACATGATCCAGGTATAGTTTTAATTTCAACCATTTCAATGGCAAGTTACCAAAACAATCTAAACCATGGTCCTTGTGATTTTGGAACACACCAATGCTTGAGGGTTTGATAATGGAACGACCATGAATGATCCATGCCACCTGGGAAGCCCTCTCTGCATCGCATGATCGATCCACAGCGCGAGGAATGTTAATAATGTCAATAGAAACCCTTGCATCAATCGATCGGCCGCTGTATACACTCAACCCTGCTCTTGTGCGCGACCACTACCATCACCTTTTGGACGAGATTCCAACCATCGCTTCATGATGGGTTCATGAAGATCATCCTTGAAAGGCTGAACAATGGTGACAACTCCAGTTGATTCGACTGTACCTTGGGAAAATAACTGTTCCCCCCACGACCTGACCTCTGCTCGCGGTCGTAGCACCCTGCCACAATGCATGGATTTTGATTGACACATTGTTCTATTTACAGTAGCTTTGCAGAAAACAAACAAACCCGGTTCTTGGCATCTGAACACTAGATCGAAACCCTGATGACGCTGTTTGTTTCGGAACATCCAAACTGTTAGGCTTTCCCATTTAAACCACATTTCAGCAGGGCAACGCATTCATGTCGATCCAAACCTTGTCGGGCCAAAAATGACACACATGAGCCTGTGCGCATATGCAGGTGAATGTGCATCATTGTGAGGTGTATGCAAACACCAAAATCACCAAATTGGTTGTTTGCTTGGTAGGCCGGTCCTGGTCTGTTGGGCTGCAAAACTTGTTTTTTGCATCGCTTGGCTTCTGCTGTGGCAAGCGTCAGCGTCGTAAAAATGTCTGTTTACTGCACCTCCTCCCTCAAGGCCGAGCCTGTTCCAAGCCAGGCTATTCTTCTGGTCCAGCTCCAATGCTTGAATGTAGCACTGCTGCGAGCTGAAACTTTGGCCTTTCACAGCACCTCCTCCCACAACCCCGAGATTGTGCCACAACATGGAATGATTTGGGTCGGCCTCGACGGCTTTGACGTAGCACTCCTGAGTGCTGAAACTTTGGCCTTTCACTGCTCCTCCTCCCTCAGGGCGGAGCCTGTTCCAAGCCAGGCCATTCTTCTGGTCCAGCTCCAATGCTCGAAGGTAGCACTGATGCGAGCTGAAACTTTGGCCCTTCACAGCACCTCCTCCCTCAGTTCCGACATTGTGCCAGGCCATGGAATCATTTGGGTCGGCCTCGACGGCTTTGACGTAGCACTCCTGAGTGCTGAAACTTTGGCCTTTCACTGCTCCTCCTCCCTCAAGGCCGAGCCCTTTCCAAGCCAGGCCATTATTCTGGTCCAGCTCCACTGATCGGATGTAGCACTCCTGCGAACTGAAACTTTGGCCCTTCACAGCACCTCCTCCCACAAGTCCGACATTGTGCCAGGCCATGGAAAAATTTGGGTCGGCCTCGACGGCTTTGACGTAGCACTCCTGAGTGCTGAAACTTTGGCCTTTCACTGCTCCTCCTCCCTCAAGGCCGAGCCTGTTCCAAGCCAGGCCATTCTTCTGGTCCAGCTCCAATGCTCGAAGGTAGCACTGATGCGAGCTGAAACTTTGGCCCTTCACAGCACCTCCTCCCTCAGTTCCGACATTGTGCCAGGCCATGGAATCATTTGGGTCGGCCTCGACGGCTTTGACGTAGCACTCCTGAGTGCTGAAACTTTGGCCTTTCACTGCTCCTCCTCCCTCAAGGCCGAGCCTGTTCCAAGCCAGGCCATTCTTCTGGTCCAGCTCCAATGCTCGGAGGTAGCACTGCTGCGAGCTGAAACTTTGGCCTTTCACAGCACCTCCTCCCTGAGTTCCGAGATTTTGCCAAAGCGTGGGATGATTTGGGTCGGCCTCGACGGCTTTGACGTAGCACTCGTGAGCGCTGAAACTTTGGCCTTTCACTGCTCCTCCTCCCTCAAGGCCGAGCCTGTTCCAAGCCAGGCTATTCTTCTGGTCCAGCTCCAATGCTCGGAGGTAGCACTGCTGCGAGCTGAAATTTTGGCCCTTCACAGCACCTCCTCCCTGAGTTCCGAGATTTTGCCAAAGCGTGGGATGATTTGGGTCGGCCTCGACGGCTTTGACGTAGCACTCGTGAGCGCTGAAACTTTGGCCTTTCACTGCTCCTCCTCCCTCAAGGCCGCGCCTGTTCCAAGCCAGGCTATTCTTCTGGTCCAGCTCCAATGCTCGGAGGTAGCACTGCTGCGAGCTGAAATTTTGGCCCTTCACAGCACCTCCTCCCTGAGTTCCGAGATTTTGCCAAAGCGTGGGATGATTTGGGTCGGCCTCGACGGCTTTGACGTAGCACTCGTGAGCGCTGAAACTTTGGCCTTTCACTGCTCCTCCTCCCTCAAGGCCGCGCCTGTTCCAAGCCAGGCTATTCTTCTGGTCCAGCTCCAATGCTCGGAGGTAGCACTGCTGCGAGCTGAAATTTTGGCCCTTCACAGCACCTCCTCCCTGAGTTCCGAGATTTTGCCAAAGCGTGGGATGATTTGGGTCGGCCTCGACGGCTTTGACGTAGCACTCGTGAGCGCTGAAACTTTGGCCTTTCACTGCTCCTCCTCCCTCAAGGCCGCGCCTGTTCCAAGCCAGGCTATTCTTCTGGTCCAGCTCCAATGCTCGGAGGTAGCACTGCTGCGAGCTGAAATTTTGGCCCTTCACAGCACCTCCTCCCTGAGTTCCGAGATTTTGCCAAAGCGTGGGATGATTTGGGTCGGCCTCGACGGCTTTGACGTAGCACTCGTGAGCGCTGAAACTTTGGCCTTTCACTGCTCCTCCTCCCTCAAGGCCGCGCCTGTTCCAAGCCAGGCTATTCTTCTGGTCCAGCTCCAATGCTCGGAGGTAGCACTGCTGCGAGCTGAAATTTTGGCCCTTCACAGCACCTCCTCCCTGAGTTCCGAGATTTTGCCAAAGCGTGGGATGATTTGGGTCGGCCTCGACGGCTTTGACGTAGCACTCGTGAGCGCTGAAACTTTGGCCTTTCACTGCTCCTCCTCCCTCAAGGCCGCGCCTGTTCCAAGCCAGGCTATTCTTCTGGTCCAGCTCCAATGCTTGAATGTAGCACTGCTGCGAGCTGAAATTTTGGCCCTTCACAGCACCTCCTCCCTCAGTTCCAAGATTTTGCCACAACATGGAATCATTTGGGTCGGCCTCGACGGCTTTGACGTAGCACTCCTGAGTGCTGAAACTTTGGCCTTTCACTGCTCCTCCTCCCTCAAGGCCGAGCCCTTTCCAAGCCAGGCCATTCTTCTGGTCCAGCTCCACTGATCGGATGTAGCACTCCTGCGAACTGAAACTTTGGCCCTTCACAGCGCCTCCTCCCACAAGTCCGACATTGTGCCAGGCCATGGAATCATTTGGGTCGGCCTCGACGGCTTTGACGTAGCACTCCTGTGCGCTGAATCTTGGCCCCAAGGGTGTCAGCATACCCTGCCGCTTGTAAAACACAACAAGAGATGGGGGAAAGTCACCTGTTTGAAAGTGAGGGGTCTGAAAGTGACAAGCGGCGCTGCATGATAAACGAGTGACTACACCACAGTTGGCCCGACAGCGAAACCCTGTGCTGATTTAGAAAAGAAATGAATAACGCATCAAGCATTGATGAACAAGGGATGATTCAATTCCAGAATGCGCGATATGTATATATATATATATAGACAATATAATATAATATAATATAATATAATATAATATAATATAATATAATATAATATAATATAATATGTGAACACCACGTGTCAGTTTGCACGTTGTTGTGCGCAACAGTTTTTTGGATCGAGTGCCCATAGGGAAACAGGACAAGCCAGTTCGCTGTTGCCAGCTGATCCCCCATTCCTTCGGTTGTGTGATCCATCTTCTTGGGGAACTGATTGCTACTCCAGCTCTCCTCTGCCGCTTACACGGTAGCGGAGCCTCTGAGGAGGCAGAAACCAGGGGCAGTCGAAGGTCGCGAGGCCACCTTCGAATCTAAGCTGCAGAGGTGATGAGTGCGGACTTCTCCCGCACCAAAGATGGTGTTCCACGATCCTGGAAGACCATCCGGCTCCCAAAACCGAGACCATAGCTCGAACGGCCTCATTCATATTTTTTCACGGCCATTGCCTGTTTTCGAGGCCAAACCGTGATTTTCACGGTTTTCACGTTTTCACGGTTTCACGTTTTCACGTTTTCACGGTTTTCACGGTTTTCACGTTTTCACGTTTTCACGTGTTTTCTTGGTTTTTTTTGGTCTTTGTGCTCTTTTGTTGTTTGGATGTTTTCGTGTTTTTTTTGTTTTTGTTGTTTCAATGTTTTTGCGTTGTGCGTCGCGGTGACGATCGGTGTTTCACTGGGCTTCCCAGGCTTCACGGGTTGATGTATCTGGGCCACCCGTCGTCTAGTTTTTGGGTTCAAACCTGGTTACTTAAGATCTTAATTTGGGAGCGGTGGGCGGGGACCATGCAAACGATGGCCGAGATAGATTAACTGCAGCCACGCCTTGCAAGTTCCATAACACCAATCATAGGCAAAAACGGCTTGATTGGCATCATGCTAGTTTGGTTGCTTGATTGTTTTTTGTTCCAGAGGCCTGCACCGCCGTGCTCGTTTCCAGCCAGCAGTCTTTTGAAGCAAGAGTAGCGTCATTTGGGGCCACGATTTCCTCGAACCAAATAGTCCAATCTACCAATAGCTAGCCCCTATCAATTTCCTTATCTTAATTAATATCACCATCTAGAAAGCTAAATATACACACACACCTATATATATATACTTGGATTTGTATTTGCATATGTATATGAATATGTATATTAAATGTATATGTATGTATGTATATGTATATATATATATATATATTTAAATATATATATATATATTTAAATATATATATATATGTATTTCGTAGATATTTATGCATATGTAAATTAGATGAACATATCTACACATATATATATATCTATATACAGAAACTTACCCAACATGAAACCCAACTAGATCTTCCTGTTGACTGGTCTTGACCGGCTTTGACACCCAATATAGTACGTGTTCCACAAGCATCACTCACAGCCGTGTGAATTCGACATGTGTTTAGGCACCATGTTCAGTCACAGAATCCCACAGCACCGAAACCTGAGCTGCGGCCCATGGAGATTTTGGCGCGACAGTGCCATTGCGTCAGGGTCTCAGCCCAACCGTTTGCGTCAGGATTTCCCAACTCAACTGGACAATCCAAATTGTTCGTTTAAGTGGTACCGGAGGGCCATCAGCCATCGCTGCAAGAACCTGTACTGTGAACCTCGGCAATCTGTCAAAACCAAAGTTCGTTTTACAAACCTTAGGAAATTCTCATCCATCCATGTAGCGAATCTGGATGGGTTCATTCTGCGTGCGCTCCGAAAAACATGGCACATGAGATGCATCTTAGGACGCACCCGCCACAACAATTTGTGTTGCTGCAGCGCTTCGCGCGCATGGTGCATGTAAACGCGAAGGAAAGCAAACCCCATGGTTTCGAGGCTGTTCTTTTCCTGGTTTGTCAGGAACTGCCCCCCATGATACAAAAGACCAATGGCTTTGTTGCTCAGCTATAGCATTGTATGAATTTGGGGATATTTGTCACCCTGGGACAGCAAATCTTCCACCCAATGTGAGATCACTACTGAATCGAAACCGGAAACACCAAGACAAGGATATGCTCGGCTCTTCCATGACAGTTTTGCCTTTGTCAATTTCTTTGTGCGGAGTGAATAGCGATTGGCCTTTGCATATGCCCTCAAAGATTCAGATGCTTGTTTCAACCTGTCAGCTACACTAGGCCCATCGAAGATGTCCCTGTCACTCAAAATGATCTTGAGCGCACTGCCCAACAGATCTCTTGACATCCCTAAATTCCAGCAATGTAAGAGGTCAGGCATGATCATGTTGATGTCGAATGCAACAAGGCTAGCGTAGCTGGGCGGAATTGTCCATGGTAGAGGCACGTTTCCCATTGTCGTCCACCAACCAGCATCACTCCCTACGTTTGTAAAACAGCAGGTCAAGTCGCCGTCAGCTCCTTTAGTAGCGCCACAAAGCCAACATATCTGCATCAGGGGGGCATCCCAAACCATAAACTACAAAACACTACAAACAGTTGCAACCACTCAACATTGTTTTCTTTCTTGAGCATTTGGTAACCCATTACCCAGCCTCATTGGTGCTAAAGTGCCTCACCAAGTTGAAGAGGGCTACCACAGCTTTCCAATCGGCCCTGAAGCCAACAACATAGAAGAACAACTGGCATACCTCAGGCAGCAGCTGCTGGCAGGCTTGCGGCGAACACCGAGGGTGAACAACACAACAAAAAAATAACGAAACCAACATTTGCCATAGTTTCAAACACGGCGCGTCGCCACCTCCCACCGAAGGTAAATCACGAACCGCAATTCCAACAGTTGACATAGTGTTGAATGAATGCGTGATGGCTTGAGCGATAGTTTGCACAGTCACATTGACATCGTTTTCATCATAATAATAGCGGGTGCTAGGAACCACAGTGATTGGCCACCGAGAGCTTGAAGAATGAGTCAAAGATGGGCATGTGTCGCATGTCCAGAGAAGCACCATCCAGCTTAAGCCGTGAGCATCTATTTCATCACCTTGGATGACCAGCCATAACATATACTGTTCTATCTCCTGAAAACCATTGGTTTGGGAACTATGCGGCATAGAAAATAAAAGTTTGGGGAATATAAGGGGTGGATACCAAGGAACCATAAAGAGTGCAACCCAGACTGTGTTGCATTGCGGGGTCTTTCTCTTTGATGGGATGCCGAGGGAAGTCTTGTAGGATGCCCTCCCAGTAGCGTGGGAGATGCTGCTGATCTTTCACCAGTGCCGAAAAATAGCCTTCCGAAATCAACGTGGTAGCCTCGAACTGAACATTTTGATGAACATATTAAAAGGAAATACCAAACACGTTTTAATTATTGGTGGTCATAAATTGAAACGCTTACCACAATGGTCCAGAAACAAAATCCGAAGGAAACAGAATTGGCCATTGCACAAGCTGGAAAGAATCATCGTCCATAGACTCTTTCATGGGCACAGTGATCCAAGAAAGAGGGCATGGAAACGCAGCACCAGACACAGCAGCGCGCTCGTGCAGACCGCGTTCTCTGTCAGACCTCATTCAACGCAAAGCATGGAGCAACAACAATTAGGATAAGGAGTTTTGTGTGTTCGCCGTGTTTCCAAATCAATCAAATCATGTTGCTTGCACTAGATACTGATCATGACACGCAAGAAAGACTGAAGATGCAGAGAAGGCACCGTAGAAGATCACTATCATAGACCTTCGCCATAGTCCGCATATGCTTCACAGACGCATACCCAGCTCCAATACTGAAAGCCAGCCTCAGCCAAACTAAGGCACAAAGTGCTTAGTTATTTGAATGTGGTTTTCCTTCAGAACACTTTTTGAAATAGAGCCTAGGGACGCTTGGTCAAGTTCTTCTCGTAGCAATTGCTGTGAGCGGGATCTAGCATGACCTGCGATGGGCCCAATGTCAAGTTTCGAACATATGAAACTAAGCTGATGCCTTCATGCGACATACAGGCAGTGATGGTTCGCCTTTTCCCTTGTTGAGTCGGACCCGTAGTTTGGTGTTCGCACCAAGATTTATGGATCGACATCCACTGGTCTAAGCTTCTTTGATGGTGCAAGGTCGCTGCTGGCACCCACCATGATTGGAAAAAAACAAATGGTTTGCCATCAAAACGATTTGGTTCTGACGTATGATAGAAATCATTCTTTATTACACGGTTCTGGGTGGTCTATGCAGCATCCTTGAGTTCTTCCAAAATTCGACTCGTTTTTCTGAGTCTAGCATCGAAGAAATGCGCAAACCGCCCAAGGCTGTGATCAAGCCGACTCCTTCTTCAGCTCCGTGTTGACCGCCTTGGCCTGAGCACGGATCAGTCGTGTAGCTTTCACCTCAGCCATGCAGGGGCACCAAGCAAATGGACGACATGGTAAACCCTTGAATGATGCAAATTAATGATTGACATGTAATTGGCATCTATCTATTATTGCCTAGGGGCCAGCGTAGCACAATCCTCTGCGAATTCATCCAGCTCTTCATCGGTCACGGATTTCAACCTTTGGATGCAATCCAACGATGAACATTGGCTGGATCGAAGGATGACATGTAATTTCACACCAACTCGTTCGTATAGGTATATATATATATATATAACATATTTCTTTTTTATATGTATATAGATTGATGTGTTCTTTTTTTGGAAAATCACCAAGGGCAAATATACCGTAAGCACATGATATGGAAAGATCAGGCAAGTAACTCATCAAGGGCCACTTCCAATTCTTCCTTTTTCTGAATCAACTGTCGGCGTAGCGGGTTGTCATCGGGAAGCTCCGAACCAACATTGATGACTTGGGTGAACTCCTTTCGCAACTGGGTTCCTAAGTATCCACTCAGCTGCAAACTGAACCCTATCAAGAATGAACATAACCAGAAAGGACTGGGAGGAAACAGGAAAAAAACACATTTGTTAAACAAGAATTTCACAAACCAAGGGTCGAATGGCGGTGCGCTGCTCTGCTGGGGTTTTGGGGGTCTGCTGTGCAACTGCTTTGGCCTTTGCCTTTGCTTTGGTCTTTGCTTTTGCTTTCGCTGCCGGCGAGTCAGCGGGTGCGTTTGCAACATCAACCAAAGCCCTAAGGGAAGGACCATTTGCACCTTGCGAAGTGTTCCCCATCCCAACAGCAAACTCAGCATCACCCATCATACCAGCAAGCCCTGTTGGGGTCGTTGCGTTTGCAACATCAACCAAAGCCCTAAGGGAAGGACCATTTGCACCTTGCGAAGTGTTCCCCATCCCAACAGCAAACTCAGCATCACCCATCATACCAGCAAGCCCCGTTGGGGTCGTAACTATGGAAGCATGGGCGGTAGCCGTCACCTTGGACCTCTCCGTTTCGTTGACATGACCACCAGCCGTCGCCCAAAATCTCACTGACTCGGGATCGTCCGGACAGTCCGGATCGGGGCGCGGCTTGCTGCGGCTGATAATTGCGTCAATCTTGCTCCTTAGGCCAGGCAATGTTCTTGAAGGATATGAACGGTTGAATCAGGTTTCGCAATTTAGCTTGAACAAGAAACCAAAACATGTGTGGAAAAAGGTTTGGAACCAAAGGCAAGGGTCTGTGAAAAGCCTTTGCCTTTCATCTCACTGATTGTCAACAACTCTCGACGCATGCACCGTTCACCCTCCGATTCCCGAGTCACAACCAGCTGCGACTCAACACTCTTCATGTTCTCCCCATGGGTGACAAACTGCTTGAGAAGTTCTTGTTTCTCCTCAGGTCGGTTGGAATTGAGGAAGCTGATTGGGAAAAGATCGTTGGCAAACCAAAAGGCAACCATGTTGTAAGGAAGGGAAACTATGAGAAAATAGCATAAACATCAACCATGGTTCTCGTCGACCAGCCGTCCATAACTTGTGCATCTGGGGGAAGTCCTTTGGGTCACACTTCTCCATTCTACGGGTCAATCGAGCATACTCAGCCCTGTGAGTGGAGCTATTGACCTCCTCTTCCCCTGGAGCTGTGGAGGCAGGGCTTGTGGGGGAAGCATCAGGAGCCGACTTTGGCGGAGTGCTGATCACGGCATCGCCACTGGGCAGCGCAGTCGCACTCTCGGGATCCTTGGCCTTCTCAGTCAAGCGTGCCTTTTTGGCAGGCGGCGGTGGGGGAGGCATGTCATCACGACGACGGGATTCACCAGGTCTTGCAGAGGATGGCAATCCTTTCTTGGCATCCTCTACTTCTTGGTTCCGGGGGTTCTGGGGATGCAACTTGAAAAGATCTGGGGCCAATCTCCCAATAACCTCTGTCAAAGAAGGATCAGAAAGAGCATGCTGGATGTGGGACAAAGACTTCACCAAATCCTCCAACTTGTTCACGTGCACTTCAGAAGCAGAAGGCCCAGGCCTCGATTGGTTCAATGGAATTCATTGGGTCGGATTGCAAACCAAATCAAATTACTTTTGAAAACAGCTTGTTGAGCACATGGGAACGATTGGCCTTAAGTCAAGTAACTCCAAATCAGAATCATCGGAGGGGGCTGGAACAGCACGGCCAGCAAGACCCGCACGAACCGCACCAAGATCCACATTCGAAGCTTGACGGGATAGATTCTGTTGCCCACCGAAGGGTTGAGCAAGACCTCGGTGAAATGACAACTGAAGAATGAAGGACACATGGACACAAAAAACAACAAATCAAACGAGACAAATCCAAGTAACAACACACACACACATATTAAAACATACCAGAGCTAATGGGAAGGGGCAGCAGTGACTTAAGTCGGTGAGGTTCAGGGCTACGTTCAACTCGGGTTGCTTGAACAATCGAACGACCTTGACGAGCAGGGGTGGGGATAGCCAAAGCCTTTTTCAAGTCATCCTTAACGGGGGTAGCAGCATCCTCTCCACACACACTGACACGCACCGGTTCCACAGGCGCAGAGGGTTCAGCAACCAAGTCAGGGGCTTCCGCCGGAGCAGCAGCAGCAGCACCACCTTGGGGACTATCTTGGTCATCGCTACCACCATTTCCTCCATGTCAGGATCAACAACGGTGTGGAAACATTCTGGGTGGAGCTCAGGATAAAGAGTTGGATCTCCAAGTTGGTTGTCCGGGGGATTGGCCTTCAAAGCACGTTCCTCATACCCTTTCAGCACAGAATGCTTCCTTTGTCCACTTCGAGGTTTCTTCGACTCAGGTTCAGGGGCGGGAGCTGGGGGTTCCACAGCAGGAGCAGGTTCAGGAGGCACAGGTTCTTCTACCTCAGCCTTCACTGTCTCCCGCACCAGCTTCTCAGCATCCTTCAGCAGATCACCTTCAGCCCTCACACGATCTTGATACTTCTTCCAGAAACTGCAACCTTTGGGGTCAGGACCAAGCAAAGAATATAGAACAGTAGTGGTCTCTTGCTCTGTCATTCCATAGTGGTCCATGATGACGTTGAAATTTTCCCAAGAAGTCTCACAGGTGGGCTGAGGAGTCTTAGGCTTGTTCAGCTTAGCCCAACGTTCTGCCATAGGATTCGGTGGTACAGAAGCAGTGCTAGACACCGATGACTTTCCATTGACCCGTTTCTTCGGAGGTTCTACGGAAGGTTCCGTTGGTGGGGGCAACTCCCTCCGCAGCTCCGCTGCTACTTTAGCAGCTTTAGCAGTCCTCTTCGTTTTGGCCATGGGGTAAACAAACGGTCTAAGAAAATGCTTGATCTTTAAAATGCCTTCAGGAACATACAGTGGCCAGAAAACCATCGAAATCAAACAACTGATGAGAATATAGGTATAACATCACTGCACACATCCCAAATCTCAGATTACAAGTTACATTTTCACATATCGATGATTTTTCACATTTTCATGCTTTCATGCTTTCGTGTTTTCGTGGTTTTCGTGGTTTTCGTGGTTTTCGTGCACCCTTTATACTTTCACATTTTTCACGGGGTTTTCATGGCCATTCAGCGTTTTTTCACGTCCAATGGCACACATTTTCACGCACCATAGTTTGCCCATTTTCGAACACCTGAGACTTTCGTGTTTTCTTCATCTTTGTGATTTCATGTTCATAGAAATCTGTTTTCATGATCACAAAATGTAAATTTCATATTGTGTGTTGATACTGGATTATGGCTAAGTTCACTCAAGTCCAAGGTGTTGAAGGCAATTCCCCAAGAATGTAAACACCCACAGAAACGGTGGGCGATAGGAACCCATAATTGTCCTGTATGCGCAGACGCCACCCCCATCACTCGAGTCTCCGGAGATTCAGCTCAGAAAGCAGTACATCCTTAGATAGCAAGGCACAGATCATGCTGATATTCAACCATCATCGGAATGCGTGAAAGGAAAGGAAAGTTTAGGACCAAACAAAGACGAAAAGAATTTGACAACAATACTTTGTTAGATCCACGCGTATGCAAATCAAATGGAAAGACAAATAGTCACATACTGAATTATGAATAATTACATAAACGAATATGCTTCTATACATACATATCTATATATATATATATAGTTAAATATGTTACATACATATATACATATATACAAAGAGAGAAAGAGAGAGAGAGAGAGAAAACACACACACATATATATATATATATATTTACACAACCCCACCTACATATATATATATATATAAATATACAGGTGTGTTTGTTGCATCAAAAACAAAGGTGGGTGTGCGCATATGCACCTGAGACCATAAAGTTCAAGCAAGGATCCCATCCTGCTGGAATTGCGATGTGTTTCGCACTGGCGAAATATCGAAGAGCAGCTTTCATATCTGCCTGAGCAGTAGATAGCCGGGTTCGTCGTGCTGATGGAGAACTAAAACTAGATTGCCTTTTCGCATGTCATTGGAAATTAAAGGGACAACCGATCAATATGACCAACTCCATTGATCCAAGCCGCATCATCCCACGGGTCAGTGATTGGCAAGCAGTGTCGCACAAAGAGCTCGAAGTCGGTGAGGTCAATGGGCACATCGACGTTCTGGATGATCTCGGGTGTGAACGGGACCTCAGATCTGCTGAGGGGCCAAGCAACCCGCCCAGACTACCATCGCATTGGTCGACTTAAGCACACATATCTATTTATATATATTTAAACACATACATACATACATATATACTTACATACATACATACATACATACATACATACATACATACATACATACATACATACATACATACATACATACATACACACACACATATATATATATATTTGCACATTTATCAATTTAGATATATATATATATATAAATATATATAATTAGAGCTTTCGGGTGGTGTCCCGACATCCCGACATATACTGAGAATACGCACGATCAAAGAACCCTCAAGTGTGACATCACATTTTGTGTGACCAGCATGGCATTCCAACATATATACACCCGGCATTTCAATCAAACAAGATTAAGTCAAGTACTAATCCTCCAAAAAAAACCTCAACCATAAGGGGTTTTGGTTGGACCTTTTTTTCCTTTCTTGGAAGGGGTTGTCGTCATGGGTCCTCACCCTATAGTTTGGATCATCAACTTTGAATTTAAAACTATTTTTCACAGGGCATGTATTAGCAGCATAGCATTGGCACAGTTCAATCAAGTTGCATCTCGAAGATTCATCACAACATCAGCCAGAAAGTCTCCAAAAGCTGGAGGGTAATACCTTGGAGCGATGCAGACGCAGGACCACCGTTTGATTCAACCACGGGCACTCACACAGTGATTTGTAAAGTTGGGAAAGATGTTGTTGGTGTTCTTCTTGGTGTTACTGTGCTTGTTCTTGTTGTTGTTGTCGCTATTATCGTTGGTGGTGTTGGCGGCGGTGCTGTTGATGTTATGGTGTGTAAGATAGCTGCTGTTGTAACCACCAGAATTAACAAACATAAAGACAAGGTACGCTGACGCACGCAAAGAGTCCTTGACTCCCACGCACCGACGTACACCAGCTTTATCGATGTATTTCTTTACAAGCTTTCGTTGCGAACACTTCTCCTGGTCTGTTCGGGACATATAGCCCGCTTCCTGACAAATTGCACCAAGAAGACTTTGGTCATTTGAGTAGAATCTGTGCCGCTTGGGGGATCTAGAACCAAAGTGTCCCATGTACATAGATCCCACGTAGACCTACAGGGTTGACACTCATGCCTACTCTTTCTTCTTTGTTGCTAGAGAAATGCATCAAGCTGGGAATTCCGATTCGGACATGTTTTAAACATTGATTCAAAACGATTTCACACAGCAAAGAATACCACACATATACAGATAAACCATGACAACTCAAAGTATATTTGGCAATAAGTGCCACCAGCCTTAACGACACCCCACAGCCACTGAAAGCGCGGAAGCTCCGGCAAGAAGCTTCCATCCGGCTGCTCAATGAGCCATCGTAAATTGCAGTAAGTGGCTAAAAGCACTATGAGGACCGTCCGTGCACACAACACATTTCCAATCCTCACAAATAAGTAGCCAGTGTTGCCCATTGGCGTTAGGAAAGAGCGACCGCTCGTATGCCGTGACCTAGGGAAGGACATTGCTGATCTCATGCACCAAATGTTGATTCAAGATAACCAATGTTGGTGGATGTAATCGTTTGATTGGTCTATTATGTTTTTTTGTTTCAGCCACCTGATCCATAGACTTTGGATACACCACCAAAGGACATCATGATGAATACGCTGAGCATAAAAGCGCTGTGTTCTTCAAAACATCCATGAATATATGTTCAGTGGAAAGGCATTCTCGTCAAAGACCGGCAATCGGGCGCAATCACGATGGTGCTGCCAGGCTTACAGCGGAGGACTTCATTCACAACCAGCCTGGGCACCACAGACAGACATCAACGTGGGTGAGGGTTGGGAGTCGACTCGAATTGCGGGAAGACATGAAGAGATGTTTGGCTAGGTGGCAGAGTTTAGATTTGATGTGGAACTTGAACAAGGGAATGCTTTGGGATGGTAACATGCACTACGGTGACCATGACTTCAACGCAATCCAACATGAACATACCATAGAAATCAGAGGCAGCCAAGGATCCCAAAGGCCGAAGGACGCATCAAATCAAACGCCTCCTCGTCCAAGCATACATCGAATGAGGTGCCACGCATGCCCGTCTCAGCGAGAGGACACCACCGCAATTGGGAGGGAACGGGTGATCTTGGTAGGTTGCAAGAACATAATTGACATAGGGGTGTGTTTGCATACACTCGAAAGGATCAAATCTTTTGATGATGCAATTATTTGGCTTGAGCTTGAACCACCATCGTTTGAAACAAGGGACCGCTCGCATAGCGCGGCTGACTTCGCCCTTCCCTGAGAAGATTTCCACGAAGTCCCTGTCCTGGGCGGCGATAGACTTTATGTGACCTAGCCTTCCTACTGCCCAAGGATAGCCCCTAACCCAGCCATCACCAATAAACACATCAGAAAAAATCAGCCATTCTCAACTCAGAACAAGGCTCCAGTCCATGGGGGATCTGCTGGTTCCATTGCACCAACAAAGTGAGCAGGATAAGCACTGGTGGTGCGTGACATCTCATCATCTCCATGACCACCATCGCAAAGGGAAACTACGAAAGACACTTCGAGTACTATAAGGAGCAAAAATCTAAGGCATTGAAACTACAATAAAACTCCCACATTCAATGAACATGCGCGAAGACCATGCTGCATCGAGTTTGACATGTTGCACATTGACTTGCAGCGGGGCACGGTTCTCTACCATTTTCCACAGACATTCCCCTGCCTATGATCATCCAAGTATTCAGCCAACTAAAGGCGTAGGTCATTCAACCTACTGAGCCCAAGGATTGCTGACGCAATCTTTCGAAACAAACCTACGTTTTTTCAACACTGGTAATGGAATGGGCTTCAAATAGTTACGCTTGATATCACTGGCGTCCCACATGGCTTTAGCTTCTTTGAAGCTAATGCCCTTAGCCTTTTGCTCATCCAAGTAGGACTTTCGGATACCGTTATAATTCCATGGTTTTCCATCACCTCCAAGGTCCTTCCGCTTCCCCCCCTTGCCACCCTTGGGAGCCGCTGCATCGTCAGAGCCTTCCTCTTCATCTTGGCCATGACCGTCTGCAGCCCTAGCTGCTTGAACGTTGGGCACATACTGATCTTTCAGAGGGAAGGGATCTGGAGCAGGCACATTTTGCAAGGTGGCCAAAACCTGAGAAATGATGGGTTGGCTGTCAACAAGCCAATGGGCAATACCCAACAAATCTACATGTAAGACCATGTGAATTTGTGAGAACAAAATGCAAACACAAACATTTACTTATGTCAAAGCAGGTGACATGCTCAGGAAGAACATAGGCGTTCTTGGCGGCACCACCACCAGCTTCCGGTTTCTCCACGGGTTTCGGATTTTCGATGGGCATCGATGATTTCGAAATAGGATGAGGCAGCTGGATTTGGTCTCTAAGCTGCGCAGCTATCTGCGCAAGTGCAATTCGGCCACCACTGGTTGGCTTAGACTCAATGGCATCGTCATCGGTGAGGTCAATCAAACATGGTGTTTGAGGGGGGCCCTTAAGATGGTCTTCAGAAACATCTTGGCCCCGAAGTTTGAAGGCTTTCAACTGTTCAATCACCCGGCCAAGCTTCATGTCCCCCAAAGACTTGCTGGACCCAAGCACGTCACTGGCTGACGGGGACGCGCTCAGAGCTGTCCTGGGCAATGGCCGTGGCCGACACTAAATCCATGGTTTGGGTTATCGGTGATTGACGTGATTTGGAATTTGATACCCAGACCTGCAATTCCTGAAACATGTTTGTTGTTTATGTATGCAAACGTGGATCATCATCAGAACCTTCAGTCTCGTCTTCATCACCATCTTTTGTTTTGGCTTGACCCCATCCATATTCTCGAGCTTGTTGCTTGATTTCCACAAGACGCTTATATTTCGATCCATGAGATCTTCGCATAAGACGTCGTAGTCTTGACACCTCAGCAGCTAGGTCACATCTTTGTTTTCCAAACGCATGGTGGTGATAGATCTTGTGGCTACTGGACCTGAAGATGCACATACCTCAAGTTTAAGGTACTTCCAACTGATGGCTATGCAAGACATCGAATAAAAACTAATCTGAAATGAATATATAAACACTAGTCACGGTTGATGATTCATACAAACAGCAGGCATTTCTTACACACTCGAAGGACTCCAACAATGTATCATGAATGCCCAGGCGGGAAAGCCCAAAACATGTGTTGATTTTTGTAACTTGCATTGCTTACCTAAGCAAACTGGAAACAGAATCATTTCATGTTTGTTGTTCAAGAAACCAACTTCTTGATGGCCACGCCATTCCGCAGCGCCCATTCGCGGCAAGCCGGGATCTCTGAGTAAATCCCCGAAGGATAGAGACGGTGTTTGGTAAAGAAAGATAGCAATGCTTCCTGTACGACATATGCTGATACCCTGGACTTGCCGTTGGCAGCTTTGACCACTGCCAATACCACCTCCATCGCGCGCTAGGGACGCCCAGCATTGACCAACATTAAACAAACGGGACCCTTGTAGCCAAAGGTTGTGTAATTTTTTGGGTATGAAATGGGTAATCCCCCCAGGACTTATCCAAGATTCAAACATTTATGGATAAGAACATATGATTGCTGGACAATTTTACCACCCCTACCTCCTTGTTTGAAATGATGTCCTTGATCGTGGCTTTCTTGCGGGTGAACAATTTGCCACTGTGATCGACCAAGACGCTCATCCCCACCTCGAGTGACTGAAAGCTGGATGAAATGTTATATGTTCTGGGTTAGCATTGAGTTTTGCATTTCTACCATACATAGTGTTTCGAAAACACTGGAATGAATTCAGCTGAGATTCGTCTTTCAGTTTCGGGAAACATTCGAAGGCTGCAACCAGAGTATCACTAGGAGCAACGAAATCTTTCTCAGGAGGAACCATGGCGCATCACACGGTGCTTCTCAGTGAACCAAGCCCTGCGGATGTCTAGATTGATGCATAAATATGTTCACACTGCAAACAGCGACCAACCCCTCACACATCAGCAGAACTGGCACAAGCTGCACGGCCGAGGTGGGAGGCGCCTAGATCTTGAGCATAGAATTGAGCCTGGCGCAGCTGAGTCAGGGACGGAATTCCACCAAAGATTCAAACCTCATGGGTGAACCATGGTTTTTGTTTGTCCATTGTCCTATTGCAATATGAGATATACAGGGTACATGAAGCCATGGTTGATTTCGCACTGAACATCGCAATCCTTGACTCAAACATGACCTGGAATTCTTGAATCATGCCGGGCGCACCATTCCAGGCTTTCATCCACTTCTCGAGCTGTTAGGCAGACCACCTGAGAAAACAACAGCCAATTTCAACAGAAGAAACCTGGGGCCGGCTTGATAGAGCGCTAGGTATGCAGGATCCAAAGGTGTCAGCCACAGAACTTCAATTCGAAGAGGCAGTTTGCTGAACATGGTGGTGAACCAGTTGCATATATACTGGGAAATGCACCTTCTCAATTGCAAAATGCCAAGCAGGCCGACGCCATGATCAGCAGAGCGAGGAATCCGGGCGCAAAGCGGTTCTATAGCTAGTGACAACTAGGCTTATTCACAATGTGTTCTCACTTGTTTCGACTGAAAATTGAATGTTTTTGTTTCACCCTTTACTGGATTAATTTCTCGTGAAACTTCTTAACCGCACTCAGCGGCCCATGCCCCAAAGGGGCCACAGCTGATTTGAAGCAGCGTGCGCGGCAAATTCTTCACCGCAACTGCATCGCTTCACCAACCGCATTCTCACCCAACGTAGGGCAATTTATGAATTGGTGTTAACGTGTTGGCTGGTTGGTTGATGGTGGTTGCCTGTGGGTGTTCTTCTTTAAAATGGGAACACCGGAAACATGAAATAATTTGCAGGGTTCCCGTTAGCTATATGCCAGACCCCGCTCAAACAGGAACACAAACACAAACAACGCTTAACCCCCCACTATTTACATGTCCACCTATATATGCATATATGACCACATAGGGGTGAGAAAACACACCATTACAACCCCTTACATGCACATGATGGTTTGAAATCAACACAAATCCCGTACACAAAAATATATGTATGTATGTGTATATTTGGGCGCATATGTTGATGTATGCATATCTTTGCATGGACACCCAACTAAATGAAGTGAAACTAGCATCCGTGGTGCACAAACACCCATACCTTATTCTATGTTCATGATAGTTACCAACATGTGCACCACGGATGTTTTTTCTTTTGCTGGCAAGCAAAGCAAGCTGAAAAGACCTTGGGCATTGGCATGGTCTTGCCCTCACTGTGACAAAACAAGGTTTTCACGTTTTCACGGGGTCCTTGCTTGGGCCACCATGGTCGTTCTGGTTTTCACGGCCAAACCGGTTTTTTGGAGCCAAATGAGCCATTGTACAACGGCCTCCGTTTTCGAGACCAGAAGGCTTCCCAGGGATGGGATGGTGATGCGAAGTCGTACCAGGAGTGCGAGGAAGAGGCGCTGTGTTGGGAGCAATCCATAGCCTACCACAAGAGGTACTTGTGTGGCCCCCGGCTCCAGGCCGAATTGCAGGGGACTGCCCGAAAACTGGCGGTAGGCAAGAGAGCTGATTGGCTGTCATTTCCGGGAGGAGTAGCCCACTTGCTGAACTACCTCCGCGTCCAGTTGGGGAAGCCACAGATCCCGGACCTCTCAGACTACCTGAATCAGTTTGTCCGGCACTCCCGCCGGAAGTGCTTTGAAAGCATGAACAGCTACGTAGTCCGGAAGGTGGAAATCTACGCAAGAGCCCGTCAAGCCCTTAGTAGGGTTCAGAAGCACTATGACCGAAGCCACCGACGAGAACTAAGTCACACAGATCCACCCCTCCAAGCAGACCACCCCCTCCACGACCGCCGCAATTGCGGCACTGCAGGAGGAAGGGGGTGATCCTGAGAAGAAACATGGTGAAGGAGATGATGAAGAAGATGGCTGCTCCGACCCGGGCAGCCAGAAGCTACTCCCAGGATCTCCCAGTTTGAACCAGGTTCCGTTCCTGGCTGTCCAACGTGGCATCGGACAGCGTGTACCAGCCTTGGAGGAAGTCTGGCAACAGTTCATCTCCTTCATCTTACCATGAGCGTTTTCGCTGCGATAGCTCGTGGAGCTGGGCCATCCCCAGTCCCTACGGCGCCAGGCGTCCCAATCTGCAGTGGCAGGAGATTCAGCCTGGACAGGATCTGCCAGGAGCTACGAAATCAGTTCCCGGAACATGAACTGATGAGGCCAGAGTAGCTTCTGGCAAGATGAAGCTGACCATGGAGACGAAGAAGATGAGGATGATGTCAACTTAACTTGGCCTCCCTGGCCAAGGATGGCGTGTCTGGAGAAGGTTTGGCACTGGTGTCAGAGGCCCAGCAGGAAGTGGAGTCAGCTATGGCCATGATGCAACAGGCCAAGCGAACTCTTCGAGAGGCCCGGGCCAAGCAACACCAAGCACGCATGAACCGCAAGTACTATCGATGGAGAAGGGAAAGTCAAGCACAACAGGCGCAGCCTCGGGAGGACAGGCTGGCATCAAATATTACCAGGTGTGGCGGCAATCACAAAATTGCCAACTGTCCAGACCGCTTGGCTCTTCGAAAAAATGAAGCACATAAGAAGCCAATTTTGCGCGCTACGCCTCAGATGATCAGTACCATGCCTTCTCGAATGACATGTACAAGACCACCACCGAGGCTACGAAACTTGGATATGGAATCATCGATGGGGGTGCTACCAAAATGCTCGCATCTGCGCGAACACTTGAATGCTTGATGATGAACCAGAACGAGAAGAAATACCAGGATGGACGCATCCTTCAGGTGGACACCGGGAATAAGCCAACTTTTGGCTTTGGTAACTCCACCAAGGACACCTGCGTCAGCACCACGAAGATGCGCATCATGGCCAAAAACAAGGGTGGCGAGCTCACAATCCACGCCCTTGACAAAGGTGATGGACCTATCCAGCTGTCGATCTCAACACCTATCATCGACTTCTCGAATGACCTTGCAGTGTTCCAGGCCATCGACAAGCAGAAGATTGCCCCACTGGAAGGTTCCCGGGCAAGACACCAGTTGATCTCGCTGAGTGATGACCTGTACAAAGATGCCATCACATGCACAGTTCCCACCCCAAGTCTGAAAGACTTTTGTCAGCAGAAGCAGCATTAGGGACAACTCCTCTCTGAAAAGCCGCCTGACTGCCAAAGAGAGGGTAGCAACTTAGATCAGGTAGAGGGCTTTCGATCAACTGCTGACCAAAGTTTTGGGGTTTTGCGTTTGGGGGAGAAAAAATAATTGGGGATTATCTTCAGGGGAAACTCCAGCGTCAAGGTTCTGGGAAGGAATCTTCCGATGTTTCACAATGTCACGTCAATGTTTTTTAGCCATTGGCCGAACCCCATCGGATCCTGGCCGATCTGATAGATCGATCTTCTCGGTGGCACGGTGCTGCATGACCGCGATTGTCTCGTCGCCCGTCAATTTCATCTGCAAACTCTGGGCGCAGAATTCCTGCATGCGCGCTGTCTTTTTCCACGCGGTGCCTCGCCCAGCTTCTTGATCCCCTGTTCCATCAGGGAGCGCAGAACATTGATGGCTTCCTGCTTGGTCACCTTGGCCATGGCTAGCTGAGGTGCTTGGACTCGGTGGTGTCACAGTCGAGCAATACTCAAGCCTGAGCTACGCCGAGGTCTACGAAATATATGTTCGAGGAAGAAGGAGAAGCATCAGTGACGTTGAGCCGCTTCATCATGCGGGCGATCAACCAGGCCAAGCCGGAGCTTGCGGAGCACAAGCTGCAGGGCCCTGGTCCTGTGGTCATGGCCAAGATGGAGGTGGATGGTCATTCGTCCCCCCGCATCTGCGAAGCGTCTGATGAAGACGGTGGAGAACCTCCAGCAGGAGCTAGCCAGCTTGAAAGAGGAACTGCCCCACAAGAAGGCTGCGCCGAGCGACAGCGACGCGAGGTTCCAGACGATGTGAGTCTGGGACAAGACCAGACTGCGGGAGCCAGTCATGCAGCTACCAATGCCACTGTCACCCCACAAACGTTAAGGTTTTGGGAGAGAGAGTCTAGTCGCATTTTGCCTCAAGCTTTTTCTACTTTAACCGAAAAGGGGGTAACAATCTTGGTTGAAGTAGCCTGTTCACCGGACAACAGGCTCAGCCAAGCCGTTCAGGAGCACATGGGCTATGAAGCCGCAGCAATACGCTGTTCCCGTTGGAACGGGGGAGATCTCAGTACAGGGGCTGGGGTGAAACATATCATGGAAGTGGTTGATTTGCACGATCCTGATCATGCTTGGATTAGTCCTGAACGTGGTCCATATTCACCCACGCAAGCCACCAACCAACGATCTCCCGAGCAAATCGCTGATTTGGAAACAAAAAGAAAAGCCGCTCTCAAGCAGTACATTGGGGCCAGCTGTGTGTATCACATGTGTTTCCAACAACGGATTCATGTCACTTGGGAATGGGCTGAACGGTGTCAGGGTTGGCGTGTTCCTTTCACAGCGGTTACAAAAGAATTACAATCCTTACATACGCACCACTCACGGTCGCCAAGTGAATTTGAGGGATCCGGTTAGTCACCACCCCCTTCACAAAGGTTGGAAGCTCATGCGTCACACAAACGGTTATGTGAGACGATGCAACTCCCATGGCCATGTCCCAAAGGTTTCAAACACGCCAACTGTGAGGGTGGACTTGCGATGACGTCAGCTTATTATACCCCCGAGTTTGCCAAGAGGGTCACTGCTGCCATCACTCAAGAGCTCAACCCCAGCATGGTGACGCGGGAACTTGAGGGTAGGACCAATTCGTTGCCGAAGTTTGGGGAGGGTACCAATTGTGTTTGTGGTGAATTGAAACAACATGGTTGCGCTTTACAGTGTGGTCACTGCTTGCTGCCCCCAGGAATCCAGGTTGCTCCGTTTGGCGGTGATCATGATGGGAAACCTACCCATAGTTGTCATGAATGCGAATTGCATGGGAAACCCGCGGATGAAGTGTTTGCGTTGACCAGGAAGCACCATGTCAAAGAGCAGGGGCAACCAAGGGATGCCAAGAACCCCAAACACTTTGAAGGTCATAGGACTGATGAGGAATTTAAGATGAACTTGTACCTTCTCCACGCCGCCACGGGTCACTCCAGCACACGTCACATGATCCCAAGCCTTGCAACGGAGAGGAGTCAGCGACAGGGCGTTGGCTCTGGCCAAAGAGTTCAAGTGTTCCATTTGTAGCGAAAGAAACCGGTGAACCATAAACAGGCTGCTTCGTTGGAACCTTTCCCCCCCCAACTGGCTACTGTGGCTGCTGATGGGGGAAAATGGACTCACCCAGGGTCAGTACTGCGAGTTTGCTCTTGTCATCGACAAAGGGTCACGGTTTCGTGTTGCCAGGGTTCTTAGCACGGGTAAGCACCAAACCATGAATGCGGCTGATTTTCTTGCGTACTTCCGTGAAAGTTGGATTCAATACTTTGGGAACCCACCACTCTTCGGTTGGATCCTGCTGGAGCTTTTCGTAATCACTTGGTTGAAGATTTTTTGCGATGACAACAACATATTTTTGGATGTCATACCTGGAGGAGCTCATTGGCAATTGGGTACTCGTGAACAAGCTATACAAGGGGTGAAAAATGTGATGACCAAACTGATTGGACGGCTCAGGAACTTATGGAAGAAAGCACCCGGGTTTTCAACCACCGTGAAATGATGAGAGGGTTTTCCCCGGTTCAACATTTACTTGGCCAAGCCCCGGATGAGACCGGTAGGTTTGTTGCTAGTGCCACTGGGCAAACCGATGAGAGACGGGTTCTGAACCCTACCAACGGTATCCAGGATTCGGTTGAGAAAATGAAAACCGCTGAAATCGCGTTGTCTGAGTGGCAGGCCCAACAAAGGATCACCAGAGTTATGAACTCTAGACCCCAAAAGATGGTTGAGCATCGTCCTGGTGACTTGGTCTATTTTTGGAGGAAGCAAACCAGGGTCAGGGAGTTGGCACGAAACACGATTCCTTTTTGGGTCCTGCTAGGAGTTTAGCCATGGAAACTCACAAGGACAGTGACGGGAATCCCCGTCACAGTCGGGCCATTTGGCGTGTCCGTGGTAGATGCCTGCTCAAATGTAGCCCAGAACAGCTTAGACCAGCATCTCCAAGAGAGGAACTGCTGGACTCCCTCGCCCGTGACGCGACCCATCCACGCCATGGGATTTTCCAAGAGTAGCTGCAGAACTGGGAGGCGGCGCAGATTTTCTGAGTATGAAGACATCTCTGCAGAGATACCCACAGAACAGGAGCGGCGATATGCGCAGGACACTATGCATACTGTGCCTCCAAGGAGAAAACACAGCTACAAGAGACCGCCAGATCCACCAAACAGTGCAATACCAGAGGCAAGCAGCTCACAACGAAGTCGACATTCACCACCAGCCATGGCATCTTACTGCGAACGTCTGGAGAGGCGCTGGTGGGAAACCTTGGAAGAAGATAGCTTCCAGGCGGTCAAGGCCAAACCTTCTGGAGTGAAGACCTGGCTATATGGTGGAGTTTGAAGTGCCCATCCCAGAGACAAAGAAGGGTGACTTTGAGGCTTTCATGGTGGGCTCGCTCAAGCGACGAGCAGTGGAGGTGAACGAGCGCAAGTTGAGCCCAGAAGATTTCCAAAAGTTCCAGGGAGCAAAGGAGGTTGAAGTGAAGAACCTTGTGGCAGCGAACGCCTTTGAGGCTTTGCCACCGCACCTGAAGCCTGAGCGAAGTCAAGCCATTGGGATGCGATGGATATTAACCTGGAAGCTGAAAGACGATGGTAGCTATGAACCAAAAGCTAGAGCCATTTTTCAAGGATACACTTGTGTCTGCCATTTCCAGCCTTAAGATCTGGATCGGCCTTTTGAAAAACAAAACAAGAAAAAGGAAAAAAAAGGAAAACCAAAATGCAATCCAAAAAGGGTAGAATTTTCAGGAAGCAAAAAAAAGCAACACAAAAAGGAACAATAATGCAAACCAAAAAGGGAATAAAAAAGGAATAGCTTATCAGTAATATAGAGAAAAGGAAACAGAGATGAACAAGTCTGGCATCAATCAAATGGCAAGGCCTCATGAAAACATCATTCCTGAGACATATTCTTACTCTATTCTGGTATCTACCTATCTCCCTCTTTCTCTACCTATGTATCCAAACGACATCAGCTGTGTCTTTATCCACTTTTTCCAAATGACATCAGCTGTGTCTTTATCCGATATACCAAGATCCTGGCCATGAACATAGGGCAACGACAACACCAGTGATGACCAGACTCACCCGACAAGCCGTACTACATACTTCAGCACAGAAGCGCTGGAAGGTCAAGAAGGGTGATGTTACTGGAGCCTTTTTGCAAGGGAGGCAATACCCAGGAACCCTTTACTGCATTCCTGTTCCCGAGATTTGCAAGGCCATGAACTTGTCTCCCGGTGAGATCACCAAAGTGATGAGGGGATGTATGGACTGGTGGATGCCCCGCTGGAATGGTATCGAAACATATCAGCTTACCTGGATGAACTAGGTCTGATCAAATCTTGGTCAGATCCCTGCTGCTGGCTTTGGAAGCCAGATGGAGTGCTGCGTGGTATGATCTCAGGCCACGTAGATGACTTCTTGTTTGCTGGCTCAGAAGATGACAAGGAGTGGCGGCTATCGAACAAGCCATTCAACAACGCTTCAAGCGGACAGACTGGGAATCTAGGAAGTTTGTACAATGTGGAGTGACCATTGAGGCAATGTCAGATGGATCGTTCGAATTGTCACAGCCTACATATCTCGACAAAGTATCTGAGATAAATTGAAATGCCACACGTAGGAGAGAGTCTAACAGTCCAACCACAGATCACGAGAAAACCGCGCTCCGTGGTATGTTGGGGGGTTTGAATTGGCATGCACAGCAAGTAGCTCCACACATTTCTGCTGAAGTAGGATTGCTCCTTTCGGAGGTCTCTGAGAGCACTGTCGAAACGATTCACAAAGCGAATCGTCTCCTTTTCCAAGCTAAAGCTCGTAAGGACCATAAGTTGAAGAAACGTGCTTTTTCTCCACAAACCAAAATCTGTTTGTTTGCTTGGGCCGATGCTGCTGGACAAAACCGCCGCGATGGAGGTAGCACCCAGGGGGTATCTTCATAGGAGCTGCGCCAATGTCTTTGCTGGATGGAGCGGTAGAAACCATAAATCCCATAGCTTGGCATGCTGGAAAGATTGACCGAGTCACCCGGAGCCCCGGGGCTGCTGAAGCTAGAGCTGCTGTTAATGGTGAGGACCTTTTGTATCATGCTAGGTATCAGTTCGGTGAGTTGGTGGAACAGTTCCCTAGTGTTTTTGATGTTGATGCTACTGTTTCGAAAATACCTGGTTGTATTAATTCGGATTCCCCCCAATGTGTTTGACAAACTCCAGTGTGAAGAGCTGAGCGCCAAGGGAGCTGAACGCCGCACAGATCTAGAACTTTTATGTCTCAAGGCTTCCCAACGTACTACCCAGTTGGTCGTGCGATGGGCGCACAATGAGGCGCAGCTTGGGAATGCACTGACCAAGGCTGGGGCAAAGGAGTTGGAGCTCTACTAACTACAAGGGCAATCAGACATGGCGCATAGTCCATGATCCCGAGATGAGATCGTTCCGGAAAAGACGCCAAGAGGGACTCCAATGGTTTGAACAAAAGGGTAACCCAAGTTGATCGGAAGCGGCCGCATGCATGTGAACACCACATGTCAGTTTGCACGTTGTTGTGCGCAACAGTTTCTTGGATCGAGTGCCCATAGGAAAACAGGACAAGCCAGCTCGCTGTTGCCAGCTGATCCCCCATTCCTTCGGTTGTGTGATCCATCTTCTTGGGAACTGATTGCTACTCCAGCTCTCCTCTGCCGCTACATATATATATATATATATATGTATATATGTATATATATGTATATATATTTAAGTATATATATATATATATCTATATATATGTATATATGTACCTTATGTACCTTATATACATTATATACATATAAAGTCTGGGTACAATCATATTTGGATCAACAATGCTACATTCGCACAACGTCTCCCAGACATTTTATCTTTATCCCGCAAGCCAAGCCACATGCTGCTCCTAAGTAGTAATTAGGCGTCGGTGAGTTCAAAGCGAATTTCTATGCAGCGATAATCGAATAGACGGTTAGCATGGAAATTCTATGCCCGCACACTGCCTAGATATGCGATTTGAGGCGTTTCAGAGGATCGAATTGGGGGCGGACGAGGGTGGCGGGGCCCGCTGCAAAGGGTTTGGTCAGCAAACCAAGCCAACAGTGCACTGCACCCTTACATTTTGCGCCTCTGAGCGATGTAGGATGTTTTTGGCAATCCAATCTGCTGGGAGGGGCTTTCCTGGCAACTGGAGAAGACCAACAAGAAAAGTGGGTGAGAATCTCTTTTTGCAGATACGTTTCCTAGCGCAGGGGTTCCGCTTAAGAAACTTCCCATGGTCTCCAAAAGAATCAAGGGTTTCTTATATCACAAGTTTCAGCAGTACACAACAAAGAAAATACTAGACGGAATGTAGGCTTAGACTATCAGCTTTGGCTTCTTGGTCTTTTCGTTCTGGTGCGCTGGTGACGGTTGAGGGTTTCGGAAGTTCTGACTTGGAGGGACAATGGCAGTGCGCAGCCTAAACTTCCAAGAACCCTATCAAGGAACCCAAATGGCAATTGGCAATGTTGAGGGCCATAATCAGTGTGCGGGGCCAGGATTTGTTTCCGCTATGTCATTGAGGCGCCATCATCAAGGATGGTTTTAGAGGGCGAAGCACCATTCCGTTGTTGAAAGCTGATGTCAGCATCAACGCGAGTTTATTGAGTGCACGGGTACTCTTCAACAATAGAATCACTGCTACAAAATCAGAAGATAAAGATAAACACATGTTGCCTGTTTGCTGTCAAATACATCAAAACTCTGCCACTGAAAGGACAGGAATCAATGTAGCAGCGGCAAATGCTAGAATTTCAGCTGACATTAGTGGTGCTTCATCTACCGGGTAGCGGAATGTGAAGGCATTACTGTAAGTTACCACTAAAAGCATGAAGACACAAACTCAATGCGTTCAGCAATGACAAGGAGGATGATGATTGCGATGCTGAGAAAAATACCGAGGCCAGAGATCCGACAAACATGACCGGGAAGTTTCTACTTCAACAGTGAAACAGCGACACGCTCCTCACCTGCAACGTGATTCACCAAACTAGGCTTGATTGACTGGCGAAAGCATGCAAGATACAACAGAAGACGACACGTCAGGTGTGACTACATGCAAATATTAACCTCCTAACAATAAACCATTCTGAAATAATCTGAAATAAAGCAAACAATCACTATTAAAATAAGTGCGATACAGGTGGTTGGGCTTTTACGAATGCGTGGTACGGGGTGATGGTACCGTACACTTTGATACATTTGGTACGTACGAACAATGGTATAAGGGAGGAGTAGCGCGCATTTGGTCAGCCGCAATTGAACAATGCATTCGAGCAATTGAAATTATTGATTCTTGGATGCTGACCCTAAACTTCTCTGGAATATCATTGTTGAAACCCAGCTTCACAATCTTTCGTTTTGCCCGCAGAAGGAAATAATGCGACAATGCTTGTTTTGGTCAATGTTATATACTCTTGCTGTGACTTGTGCTGTCAGGTCTTTTAAACATTGCTTTTCAAGATGTTGGCCATGATTGGGCAAAAAGAGTAGTTATCACCTTGTAGGTGTTTTTCTTACCCCCAAAATCAACAAATATTCCCTTGGTCGATGTTCAACTCTTGCTCTGACCGGCGCTGTCAAAAGAGTTGTTTCTCAAATCAATTATGTCAGGATGTTTCAGGATGTTTCAGGATGCTTCAGGATGCTTCAGGATGTTTCAGGATGTTTCAGGATGTTTCAGGATGTTGGCCCCAGTTGGCCCCGAATGATGCTAATAAAATATGAGCATTCATCAATGAATTGCTGCATTAATTCCCATCACAATTTGTATGATTTGTTTGCAAGACACTCTGTAGCAATCAAATTCAATCCCAAAACAATTTTTCGAGGGAAAGGCCTCTCAACAATTTCGCACCCTAAATAACGGTGACAAACTTGCTCTCTGGCCCTGCCTCTGGCAAGCTTCAGCTGCCAAATCTTTCATGAATGAATGATGTTCAAAGAAAACTCTCTGGGTGCCTTCTGTATTTTTTCATGTCTAAAACCTATCAAAATGCATCCCTTGACAACAATATGTCAAGGGAACCACTCGTGGTCTTCTGGTCTTGAGCAACAATGTCACACCCAAAGCAATGGACAGCAGTACCTGTCTGAAATCCAGTCTTGCCATTAGCCTTATCACTGGCCTTATCATTTACTCTGAAGTCAACCGGGTTCCCCTTTCCTGCCTTTCAAGTCAATTGCACCCTTTCAAATTCATTTCTGCCCGCCCGAAGGTGCAGGGTGTGACTTGCTGCCACAATCGATACAGCTTGAGCTGGGGGGAAGCCCTTTACCTGTGCTGTGTTTGAAGTTTTTTAAAAAGTCACCATTGAAAGTATCTTAAGGAGCGATGATGAATCAAGTGGAACAGGATCCAGACTTGCAAACAACTCTGGAAGACAAGTGCATGGCTTCGAGCACAAGCAAGATTCCAAGTGGAAGAAGAGGGACACAGGCGGTACAGTAATATGATCCAAATTAGGAGATGCGTAAACACACCAACGCAAAGTTGGACGCAAAAACAATGGAACCTGAATGAACTGCAAGTAGGGAGCATGTGGGGGAAGGGATGTGGAACAAATTTGATCTCCATCCCAAACAACTAAGAAGCCAATAGCGAAACCACAGCTGATGAGGACATCATAAAACAGTAAACAACGCTTAAACCCATCCCAGTCTACTTTGATAGAACTCAGAATGCTGAGCTTGTCACACTGTCCCTTCTTTTCTTGAACAAAATGCCTCGGTATGAGACAGCTCGACGTGCTCCCCCTAAATGGGTCCGATTTACCGATCCAGGTACATTGGAAAGATGGGCTCAAGGCATTTTACCCTGTTTCCAAAGTTGGTACATATTTGACATCTCCCTCTGGTTCCAACCCCTACCTTTGTTCTCATGCTGGAATTGATTCCACGGGTTTTTGAACCGGAGTGTCAACGAATTACTTCCCGAGTTCGTTCCAGTTGTGTTTCGATCACTTCCAGAAACGCTCAACAGTCCAGCTCCGGAGCTCGAACTCGTAGATGAAACTGTAGGCATAGGACCCGTGTTGACCGTCACTCATTGAACACCCAATTGAGCCGCATCACCGACACCCGTAGAACTCTGCGCGACCAATGGTTGCTGCACCACTGAAGTACCATCGCAAGGGCCCGGCTTTGATGTCATACTCATGGTTGTGCGCTGATCGCCCGATGGTGAAGTCATACTCAAAGAGCTTCCCGAGGAGCCCGACTGTGAGGACATACTCCGAGATTCATCACCCCGGCCGCCCGATTGTCTCCGAGTACCTTTTGATGTAGCCGCTTCTGCCGAGCCCGATCGTGTCCTCATCTTCCGCGACACCGAATCATCCGTTGAACCCGACCGTGACATCATTCTCCGTGAAGTAGAGCCCTCTGCTAAGCCCGACCGTGAAGACCTCTTCCGAGAATCATCATTCCTGTGGACCGCAGCGTAATCCGAGGATATCCCCGAATCCAAAGGCTTTTCACCCACATGCTTCAGTCGCCGGATGCAACCCCCAGCACAATTGATAACCAACTGACCAGCATACACAGCACCCAAAAGCATCAAAGCCACCGCTCCAACCCACATAACATCGCCATTCTCGCCCTCTTCATCTCTTGCCGCTTCAACCAGCGCAAGACTACTCATCACAGCCGCAACCGTCATTGTTGTAGACCCACCGTTTCTTGGTAGTGGAGCATCTCCTGGTAGCGAAGCTTGTTGACTTGATCCCGCCCCCATGTTCATCCCGATGTCATGGACGAAGTTGCGAAATGCTTCTCCCAAAACCGGCTTCGTGAATCCATCTGCTGGTAATTCAGTCCCTCGAAGATGTAGCAACTCCCAAAGTGCCCCATCTGACCCTTTTCCTTCAATGGCTTCTCGAAATATTTTGGCACGGATACGCAAGCGCCGAGTTCGCCATGATGCGTGACCACAGCCCTTGGCCAACGACGAAGCCGCCATGTTGTCCCCATAGATGATCCTCGTGAATAGATCTGAGCCCACCGGGACCTTCCAAATGGCTGCAAATAGGGCTTCAGTGGCTCAACCTGTCACCAAGGCTTCACAGTACGAAGTCAACTCTGCCCTGCCTCCGAAGTACTGTGAGTCACATAGGCCTGTCTCGACGATGACCAACTGATGGGACAACCACCATAGCAGATCAACAAGCCTTGAACACTTCGGCACTCATCACTAGCATAGCTGATGTCCGCAAAGATCTCCAAGGTGTGAATGGTCCTTGGTTTCTTCAATTGGTTCCGTCTTCCCCACTTGAACATCACATCCTTGGAGTAGTGGAGGTCACCTGGATTCTTGAACAGGTAACGACGGAGTGAGTGGCCAATAGCCACTGCCTTTTTGGGACTTTTCGACGCCATTCTTCCCATTGCCGCCACACCACATGCAAGGTCTGGTCTTGTTCTTGTGGACAACCAGAGAAGAGAGCCCGCCAATTGTTGAGCATCCCGCACATGGTTCCTGAGCTCTTCTATCGTCTCCCCCGATTCCTCCACTTCATCATCATCATTCATTCTATACTTGGGACATTCTGCACCTTCTTTGACTCCCCATTTTTCCAGGACTTCTTTCTCATAGGATCGTTGGTGTAGGCGCAGGCCGTCTCCATCACTGTTTTCGACAATCTCGAAGCCACAAAACTTGATGGTAGTCGAAGGAGAAGCGACGTCAACTTTGGAACCCGTCCACAAACGTCCGATCTCCTCCATCGCTGTTCTCATGGCACCTTCTTCTGCTGAGATGAGAATGTCATCCACATAGATTGTCATAAGACCCACACTTTCTGCTTCACCTGTGACTGTGGCCAATGTCCGTTCTCGGAGATGCCAAAGGTTGTCATCCTCAGTGGCTTCGAACCATCCCTCGACTTCCATTCCGTTTCTCAACCTCACCAACGGAACTTGGGGATCTGCTCATCCCTGTAGGTTGACCAGTCCCTCGGGCTGGTTGTTGAGCCGTACAATGCCAGCTTCACCCACCAAACTTCGTTGTCTCCAACCAAACCCAAACGTCGATACACAGCCGGAGGTTCCATCGCAATGAGTCGACCATCTTGTCGTCGAGGAGCATTGAGAAATGCTGTTGAGATGTCTGTGGTTGCTGTCTTCCATGACTTCAAAGCCGCTGTCCGAAGCATAGCACGAATCTGAATCCCATCGGCTCCTCCAGCATACTTCTCATCTGAGGTCTCAGCAGCATAATTTCCGCAAATGACTGCCCCAGCACGATACGCTCCCGTGATTGCCTCACGCGTGTAAACCATCTAGGGTTTTTCCCGACTGTTCCGCCAGGTTCTTCAAATCGTCTGCACCTCTCCCTTGATCGACACCAGCTGCTGGTACTCATGTTCGCTGGCCTGTTTCCATTTGTCCAAGTTCTCATGGACTTCCTTTGCAGAGATCGTCCTGGTCACAAGAAACTCCTCTTCTGCTTGGATCGCGCTGATCTGCGCTCTCCTTTCCTCGAGGTTCCTCATCTTCTCTTCCATCATCGCCTTTTGAACCAAGTTCTCCGTGATGATAGGCATCCAAAGCTGTTGATCCGTGGGTGTTGCATCCAACATGTACATCTCCTCCTCCAAGTAGTTTCTGAGATTCTTGTGGATCAACCTCATAAACTTCTCACGTTCACCACCCGGGCCGTCCAAGGTAGTAAGGTGTGAGCCACCAGCCTTACTTTTAGGCACCTTGTCACCCTGTGGTGAATCAATCTCGGATTGAGATGTCTTTCCCGGAGATCTTTCTCAGGAGATGAAACCGTGGATCGTCCCTTAGAGCTTTTGGTTTCTAAAGTCCAACTCCTCTCAGAGTCACAGCCCGATCCAGTACCCACATCAAACCAACTTGAAACATGCATTCCTTCATCCTCCCCCTCGATGTAACACATCGAAGCCATAGTCTGAAGGCGAGGAGGTTGTTTGCCACGTACCCCATCCACAGGAACATCCAACCATGCCGGTGAAGGAGGTTCTTCCCCACGTTCATGTAAGTACAGTTCCGGCCCAGGTGGATCAAGTTCCGATTGTTCAAGTGTTGGTTGATCAAGTTGGGTTGCCACCAAGTCGTCCGTAAAGAAGTAGCGCCCCGTGGCCACACTCTGAACGATGTAGGCAGGGGAGGTAAGAGAGGAGCACATAGCCGTCCCAGAACTTTGACTTCTTCCCTGACGTCCCGCCACTGACAGTAGCGATCTTGCCACCACTTCTTGACGGCATCCGCAATCAGTCCAAACTTGAGCAAGGGTTGCACCGGCGCGCCCACTCGGTTCAACTGATGACGAAGCCGACGTTCACCGCAATGCCGACATGCCAACGGCCACTGTTCCAACTCACAAACATTCGAAGAAATCAAGGTGCGTGTCATCCCTTAATGATGCCAAGTTCACCTTCACATCGACCATTGGCTTTCCATGAATCCCCGGTGGTACTTGTCACCAGGGAGGCTCGATCTTGAGCCCATTTCTTCACCGTAGCAGAATCTCAATTCTTTTGCCTTGTCACTGGGAATGCGCAGTAGGGGTAAACCCAACTGCCGAATCCGTGAGTGGATTCGAGCCAGTGCCAGAAGCACGTGGGCTAAGTGTCGGCTTTGCACAACCTCCACAAAGGTCAAATTGCGAACTGCCATATCTTAAGAATGTTGAATCATCTTGTCCCAAGAGGTCTTGACAGTCCCTGCCGCTTCCCAATTGGTCTTTTCCGTTGGTGTCCATGGAGCATCATCATCTTCTTCCCCCAACACATCCACATCCTCAACATCGACTTGAGGTGGAACCGCATCTTGTTCTTGGTCCGCATCGGCACAAGGTTGGTCATCATCACCACCAGGTGAATCAACCTGCAGCTCCCCCAAGATCTCATCACCCTCTCCATTCCCTGGATCCGGCAGCGGATGGTCTTGTTCTTCATCGTGGCCGGGAGGGTCAACAAGGGCACGGCCTTGGCGATCAACAGGGAACGTGTAGACCCCGACCATCAAATAGCCAGCCTGTTTGCCGTCCTGGCCCCGTCCTTCAGTCATTTTTCCTGAAAGATCGATGCTCAAAGTGAAACTGTCCGGATGAGACAGTCTGCGATGCGGACGCCCCCGAGCTGCTGCGCGAACACACTGGCGGCAATCACGCCTCGCAGGGTAGTGATCGTTGAGGTAGTGTTCCTTCCACTGTTGGAATGCAATGGGTCCAAGTGGAGCTACCCGCGCCGCAGCATCGCCATGCGAACCCACCCTCGGTGATGAGGCTGTGGACACACCACGCTGAGGAGCATTCCGGAGCGCATGTACCAAAGCAGCCTTCAACCCCGGCGCCCACGCCGCCCACTTCTTGGACAATTCACACTTCTCCTGCATGGTCATGTCGTTCCGACAAGGTTGATCTTGTTTGCGCGGTCCTCCTCTCATGTTGTCCAAACACTGCACTTCATCAAGAACTACCGCCATTGTTGTCGGTTTCCGGATGGGATGTCCCATGCATCCTTGGTCGAAGTGAAGCATGGATACCCCATACCTGCTTTGGAATTGTTTCCAGGCTTGAGTCCTCCACATCGCCATGTATTTGAATTGAGCCACTTCATCAGGATGCCGGTAGCGGGCTGGGTCTTCTGGTTGCTCCATCGCAAACAAAGTTTGTTGCCCGGATGGGCGCATCTCCAACCTGGCATCCTCCGCAAGAACATAGGCCACAAGCATCCTCATCCACAATGTGGTGTCTTGAAGGACCAATTCAGACTCCTTCTCAGAGATACCTGGACATCTAAAAGGATGCTCTTCTGTTCTCAAAACTCCTGGACCTCCGTCGTTCTGATACCTCAATGCCGTCACAGTTCGGCATGGGGGTCCCCCGATGACAGCTTTCACCTTGCCCGAAAGAGCCAATCCCATCACATACCAGAAAACGTTGGGATCCAGCATGTTCGAAGGAGCAGGCGCCAGCAAATCCAAGCATAGCACCTCTGTGTCCTTGTCATTGAGCTCCTTCTCCCAAAAGTAGCCACAATCACCGGAGTAGAAGTGGATGATCGCATTCTTCACCTCTTGGAGTCTTCGTCGCTTCCTTCGACTCCATGGAGGCTGATCCCCCGTCAACTTTTCCGTGGATCCATCATACATAGGCACCACCCGTTCCAACACCTCTTCCGGTAGGTCCTTGAACAGTTTCTTCAACCGAATCATCATAGCCACATCCATTGACAATCGTGAAGGTTCCAACTTGTTGACATCAGTCATCAACGCCTGGACCATGCAGAGACGTTGTAGCTGAGCACGTTGACGTTCCTCAGCGAGAATGCCAATGCCACCACCCATCGACAATAGTGGACACCCTCCTTGGAGACGTACTTCCACATCTTGCCCCTGGTTGTTTCGTAGTCGACATTCTTGATCTGTCCAGTCGACTCGATAACCCATCGCCATCAGAGGTCCCAGTAGTATGATCCATGATTCTGTACCATCCCCATTCTGAGGTTTCGACATCAGCATCTGGGTACCCACCTTCATACGTAGGTCATGAATCACCCGGTTGGCCAGGTTCACCATCACTTGTTGACCTGCATCCCATTCGTTTTGGTCCTTTGCCGGTCTCAGTCCATGAGTAGCACCTGAATCAAGCAGAACTTGACCTTCACCACAATGTAACTTGGACACCGTCATAGTTTTCATCGATGAGTTGGACATTCTCAAGGATCTCAGAAGGTTGGTATAGCCTCCATCAGTAGGTCACCGGCACCTGGTTTTCCGTTGCCTCCTCCCGATGCGCCGGAGTCACCGCCCTTCTCAGTCGTGTCAGTTGACATCCCATTCACCTTGGGCTGTGCCTCTTGAGTGCGGTACGTGGTGTTCGGAGTGGGTGTAGTTGTCGTCGTCGTAGTAGAACTTCCTGTCGATGCTCCACCGGATCCAGCATGTTTCTCATGACCCTTACCAGTCTTGTTGTTGCCATCCTTGGAGCCATTGGAGCCATTTTCATTGCCACGACCCCTTCCAGTCCCACCACCTCCACGTCCTCCCCCCGAGCCAGCACCTGGATCGCCTGGTCGAGACGTTGTTGTTGAAGTGGTTCCACGGACCTTGCATTCCATCTTCCGGTGTTCCTTGCTACCGCACACCCAGCATCTGTCTGCTTTGTCCGTAATGCCCTCCCAACTGTGACTGAACCGACATTGCCGTCCCGCTCGACATCCTTGATCCGACCGAAACCATCTGCAGGGTGTCTCCGTTGGAGGATAGGCTTGGTCTTCGAAAGTGTAGATGTCTCCGCGGTCACGGCTGCCGTGGAAGGTAGTCGGTGTATCAAGCTGCCTGACCTTAGCCGGAGTAGCTGGAGGTGTTGTTGCCAGCACCATCGTACCCGAAGCCCCCAACAATGTCAAAGAGTCGGCCTCTGCCAGCAAGCACTCCGAGTATCGCCACACCCGATCTTGAGTTGGATTAGCATCGACGGCCAATTCGGCTCTGCTCTGGGACACTCGAAATGAGGCCTGACTGCCCTTGGTGGCAATCATCTGGATGGCAGATTCGAGAGCAGCTAAGAGCAATGTCCCGTCTGGAATCACTGCTCCAATCTCCAGTGCCCTTTTGAAGTGTCTCCGCCACGTCCTCAATGAGGCCGCCAATTCACCCATGTCCTTGGCCTCCTCCATAGTTGTCAGGTGTGACAGCAACTGTGACTTCTCGCCAGCTCCTCCGGGCTGGTATTTGACCAGCAGTCGATACAGGATAACTCCCTGTCCGAGATGACCGTCTGCTGCAATGATGAAGGCAAAGCTCGGAGAAGTAGGTGTGAACCACGTTGTGCCGTTCGATGGTATCGAGGATGGTCCAGTTCCTGGTGAGGTTTGGGTTTGATACTCACCCGATCCAGTGGCGTTGATGTCCTCCATGTGGCATAGAACGCTTGTGCCTGGCTGACTGTGAGGTTCCACCACCGATCTGACATGTGAGATCACGCATGATTGGACCAATCATCTCCAGCCAGTCCCCGAGCTCCAGGGGTGACGCTCCAGCCTTCAGCTCTGGCAATTCCATGGTACGACTGTTTCCTCCATCTCACTGTCCCATGGAAGGGGGCGGCAACGTGCTACTCCCCCCACTGTAGGCATCATCCAGTTGAGCACGGTGACCGCCACTGCGAGGACCACCATCAAGATCAACAGAACGTCCCCGATCATCCACTACTTCCACAGTGTCTCCCCCACCTAAAGGAGGAAAACCCAGTAGGCTGATCGTGGATCTGACGCCGGTAGATTGGGATCCCCATAGCCATAGCCACCCGGAGCAGTCATATATTGCCGTAGGAGCCGTGCCTGTTCCGCCCGCTCATTCACAATCCGCATAGATGAACGCAAAGATTCACGTTGCATGGCCCGATCACCATCACGATGTCCCGGGTGGGCCTGGCCCAGCAAATGCCCGTCTCCATGACCATCTCGCATGCCCGAAGCCCGACTGTCAAGACATTCTTGATCTCGAGCCTTGGAGCGCGAGCGACGACTTTCTTCAAGATGCTGCACATGCTCAGCCCGACCGTGTCGTGGGTGTCCATCTCGCGCTTCGGCGTGTCCACATCCTGCACCCAAGTCATCACGAGTAGGCGCAAAAGCCCGATCACGCGCACGATCAACTGCTTGCCCAGCATCCACTGACTGTGCCCAATCTCCATGACCACGTGACCAGTAAGACGACTTCTGAAACATGGGATTGACCGGTTTCAGGGATTGAAGTTCACATTCCAACCAAAGAGCCCTTGCTTCACTAGGTGGAATCACTTCTCTGGGAGGTTGAGGTTTCCACTGTCGATCCCCCATACGACCCTCATTTCTCACCTCCCCAACCTTTTCATAGTCATCAAAATCAACATGCATCACCGTCTTCCCAATGTGGTCACTGCCTGGAATGGGTGGTAGAGGTGGTAATCCCGGAGCTATGACCACATCATCAGGTGGTGGTGGATCACGTGGAACCTGTGTGCCATTGGGAGTAAAACGAACATTCCCATCATCCGAAGGTGCCCCCCTTGGTGTCCGACAGGTAGACCGTCCCCGAGGTTTCACCGGTCCAGCACCCCCAATCATCGACCACCCTGATGACGAAGTTTCCCCTTGGTCATGTTGTGATTGCTGAGGTACTCTTTCATGAAGATCACGTAGCCGTTGAACTTCCGCAACCAGCCTAGCATTCTCTTCCGTAAGATGATCAACAACCGCCTTTTCGAGATCACGTTGAAGTGCATCTTCATTGGGGTTGTCCTGCCGATGACCATCCATAGTAGGTGCAGTAGGTACGGACCCTTCCGTTTTGCGAATCTTTCGAGATTGCTCAACCTCTTCTTCCTGCATCATACCAGCCGACTGCTGAATCCCAGCTGAAGAATAGTCACCAGCCATACCATTCACCGTTCCAGACCGTTCAGCCCTAGCACTTGGGGGTGTCAGAAAACTGCTAGCCAAACCAGTTCTATCCGGATGACCTTCCACAGGTGGACCGTCTGCCGTTCTGCGACCTTTCCCGGTCCCGTTCCCATTCCACTCCCCATCCATCATAGGCACTGCACTCTCCGCAGGTGAAGGTAGGTCTAGAGGTCGTGTCACTGCCAGGCGATGCTCTAACCGAACCCGTTCAGACCAGAAAGGGTTACCTCCATCCCCTGGTGAAGACCGCGCCCTCTGCATGGCAACCCAAGCCCCAGTAAGACTAGAGCGCTGGGCTCATAACCCTTGTCACACTGTCCCTTCTTTTCTTGAACAAAATGCCTCGGTATGAGACAGCTCAACGTACTGAGCAAGCGACACAATCCCGTAGACTAGGGTATTGAAAGATTCTAGCCTCTGGTGCGGGTGTGAAGACGCAAAGAACATTTAAGTGAAATGCTCTGTGTGTTCCATAGTTGTCTTGAACCCATGGCTCTGTTTCTGAACGGAGCTACAGTAATACATTCCAAAAAGGTCTGCAGAATATTCGGCAGGTATCTGCAGAATGTTCAACAATGTTTTACAGGTGTTGGGATGATGGCTACGATCTGCTGGTTGCTACTACCTCATCGGTCACCAGCAAAGCAAATGTCCAACGGTTGACCATCTTACAACAGTGACATGTTTGGCCCCGCCTTCAACCACGGACTGTCGCGAAGCTTGGCGATGTTCTCTGCAGAAGTGAAGCTCTCGGAGATTTTCTCGAGTCTGAGATCCGTATTTCGACAATCTTTGTATTCTTGTAGAAGGTCTTTCACGATGTCTTCACAAAGATTCATCTTTTGCTTCGGTGGCTGACTGGCAAGGCAGCTTTGAATCCACCACTCCAACAATTTCTTGACGACCATCGGCACCCACCTATCATAGACCTGTTCCAAGTAGAGCTCCCGGATTTTGATTTGTAGTGAGGAGATGGATGTTCGCTTTTTCAAACTTGCGCTGTCGGGACAAGAACGAAACAACTCTGCAAACATTGCCTCTTCCTCGTGCGCATCCCCTGCGGAGTTTGCTCCCAAAGCGAAGTATCCATGGCCTGGCTGGACAAAGTCATCATCCTCTGGCTCGAAGTCTCCGCTCAAATATTCACGGAGGATTTGTTTGGCATCCGGCTTGATGTTATCGCAATAGGTGATCACACCCAAGGACCGCTCATGCAGTTCTTTGTCGTCACCATGTCCCAGCAGCTGATCAGCATTCCACTCAATGGCAGGAATAGTGGCTGGAACGACGTAGAGAAAGTTTGCTTGAGTGCCTCTTGTGAGGACATATCGTTCCAGGAGCTTTTGGGTGTCCTTGGCAAGTTTACTTCTGCCCTTGACTACCCCAGGCAAATCGACTACATCGAGGATTGGAAGTGCTGACGAACTTAGTCTGATTCTGAGTTCTTTGTTGATAATGACTCGTCGCGAGTTTTTTGAAATATCTGCTCTTTCCAACAAAGATGTCATCTTCTGTTGGACTTCGCTGCCGGCCGCTCCAATTGAAAGTGGCTCGTTGTCAGCTTCATCTTCGAAAAACATCTTCTGCTCGTCATCATAGTGATACACTGCAACAGTAGCCTTGGGCTCACCAGATCCGCGTCTCATCTCGACCTTGATCGGCACTCGCGTGCACATTTGCTCATCGGAGGGAAAAAAAGGCATCTGTGTCAGTCGCTGAAGCAAGGTGGATTTGCCGGCACTGGTCATGCCAGCCACTACGAAACACGGCACCTCAAGCTCCTGCAAGTGAACAAAAGTCTCTTCCAACTCGTGCAGCGAAAATGATGGGCATGCTTGGCCCAAACCGAGCAGTGGCCCGGTCAGCAGCGGCCCACTTAGCATATATTCATACCAACCTGTGTCCATTTCTTTTGCCTCAGTTTTGACAGAAATCAAATTGCATGTTTGTGCGAACTTCGAGAGCGTGACAAACTGCAGGCGCAGACCCAAAGAGGGGGCAAAAACATGCAAAAACAATATCTGAAATCATGTGAGTACAAAGAATCAAATTCTGCCCTCGCTCTGCAGAAGTCCCCACAAGGAAGTGGGGCGATGGGTCTTTGATCGAATTCATATTCTACAATTCCCTCGTGAGGCAACAAAAGGGCAAACAGAATCGCAACACCCACAGCAAGCCAAACCAAATCGTCCATTCAGAACGACAAATTCCAAAAAACACTAGTCCCAGACCGTTCGCAACAAAGCACAAACCTGCCAAAAGGTCGCCTGGAACATATATCTGAATGAAGCACGCAAATGCGTGCAAGAAGTACTATTATATCACAATATATATATATATATACATATATGTGTGTGTGTCTCCAAAACAAGAACAAACAGAGTCTGAAGTCCCCATCTTTCGGCTGCTGACAAGTTTCTGTGTTCAAAAATTCTTGAAGTCTGATCTTTTCATCGGAGCCATCTGAGTACTTCTCAAAGCGCAAGTTCAGAATATGGATCAATCGTGCCGGAGGCTGGCTTGCATTCTGCAAGGCCAGCTGCACGATGCCGTCTTTCACCTTCTCTCTTTTATAGAGTTGCGCCACCTTCACGTCCTCGGAAGTCCATGTTGCTCCATGCATCAATGCATCATGAAAAGAAACAATAGTTTTGCGAACAAACAACAATTTTTTCAACAAAGAACAATGAAAATCATAATTAGTTATAGTACTGCACAAAAATCAACAGTTAAAATATGGCAATACCATCAATATCATCAATAGCAACACTAGCAACAATCAACAATAGAAAAATATTGAAAAATAAAGACGGTAATCTGAATATTGGAAATGCAAGTACCAGTAAGTGATAGTACATGCAATCGTAGTACAGTAGTTCAACAAAAAGTAATACTATAAGTCCAAGAGTAGTGGATCGTAGTAGTCATAGATATTAAAGCGCTAATCCTCAAAAGTAGTGGAAAAGACCTGATAGAAACCACGAACCCAAATGCATCTCGCATTGTATTCTCTTAGGATGAAGCATAGAAGGCACTACGATAACACATCTGTTCCACGCATTTTTGCTAGAAAAGCGGTCTTTGGCGATAATGTATTGATGCTGTTTTTTGTTTTTAGGTTGCACGGTGGTTCTTTCCTTGTATCGATTGTGCGGTGGTGCGTTTTGGTGGTGCGTTTATGTGCGTTTTGATGGCACGTTTTGATGGTGCGTTTTGATGGTGGTGGTGGTGATGGTGGTGGTTTTTGGGTGGTGGCAGTGTGCTGTGGTGCTTATGTAGAGGTGGTTGTGCCGGAGCCGCAGTCCTGATTGAACAGTTGTGTATTTGGCGGCGGTGGCGGCGGTAGTGGCGTATTTGGCGGTGGTGGTGGTGATGGGTGCATTGCGTGGTCAGTGGTTGGTAGTGCTACATACTTCTTTTCCACTCCATACCACTACCTACTAGAACAGACGACTACACACCACTACATACTACTCCATTCTTTCTTGGTAGGCATAGATTGCATTTTTGGGGGCTGAATGGTCCCCATATTTTCAGGAAGCCGGGCAGCATAGATGGCGTACTAGGTCCGAACTTTGCGGGCAACATAGATTGCAAATCGATTATTTGCATCACTGGGCCCCATTTCTTCGAGGAAGCAATTGCAATTTCTGAGCCCTACTGGCGCACATGTTTCTCAGTGGGCCTAAATCACAAAACATTGACGCTGCTAGCAATGTGCTTGTTGGGAGGCATAGGAAGCGTATTTGGATGAGTGTAGCAAATGGCCAATGAGTACAGTGACTCCAACTAGGATGAATACGGCTGGAACTACAGAGAAGGCTATGGCTTCGATGACCACGAGTACAAACACTACCGGGCCCGACCGCTTCAGCTGTATAGCAACTGCTACAGGAATTGCAATGGCAACTGCAGCAACAACGACCAACGCAACCTAACACTAACGCGGAAACTGACACTGACACTGACACTGACACGAACACGAACACCAACACCAACACGAACAACAACAACAACAACAACAACAACAACAACAACAACAACAACAACAACAGCAACAGCAACAGCAACAG
>VSDK01027840.1:162963-180024 GCA_009767595.1 Symbiodinium kawagutii | reverse complement strand
TTCCTGTCGGGCCCCCCTGGCGCCCCCCCCCCCCCCCACACCCCCCAAGTTAGCTTCGCTTATACAGTCCCTCCAGCCTAGCCTACGGCTGGCTTTCGTAATATATAAGTATTTGATGTTTTTGTTCAGATATAAAGTACATCCACGTATATCCCGTATTCCTTTTGCTTATTATCCCCCATCAACCATTCTTGGGGATAGTTGGAATGACCCACTCTGACATCTTGGCCGGCTGGTCTCAGCCTGAGCCCCCAGCTAAGCGCCCACCAGCACCAACGGCTTGATCGCGGTAGTTCCACAGTTTGGACAACACCTGAAGCGTGGAGAAATCGCCCACTCCCCGGATACGGGAACTGCGGATGCCAAAACCAATACAGGTGGTAGACCATAACCATCAACATCTAACATTACTGGCTGGTTGTTGCTTGCCGTCACTAGCTGATTGGTTATTTGATCACATTATAATGAGTTTCTGAACTACCCTTGAGAGATCCGCGACTTTCGCTCACTTGCAATCCTACATGTGCCTCTCTTAGTTGCTAATGTATATGTCCAACCAGCTTGTAAGACAAAGGCCTTACACTAGATGCGCTATGCAAAACACACCAGCTACAATCACATGACATATATTTCGCCATGATTGATCATTGCTACAGTCGTGTTCCCCAAGCGAATTGCGGTCCCCGCAACTGTACAGAATCCACTAGCCAGTTGGATGAATCATCTCCTACTGTTGGTTATTGTATTGCATTTGTAGATGATCATCAACCATGTTTATCTGTCAACTGAATCATTCAGCTTCGCAAATATGTGCCATCATCAACCATTCTCAATCCATTCTGGTTGATTAACCATGTTGGTTAACATATCAACCATTGTAAACATCTTATGGTTGCTAACCAACCTTTACCAACGGATAATCACCCAAATCAATCGGCTGTAATCATTTTGTAACCACTTTCATTGATAGTCAGTAACCGTGGTCAATAATCAAGCATCAGAATCAAACATCCAGCTAACCATTTATTGCTAACCATTGCATAACCCGCATCAACCATTCACAATTTTGCAAGCACTATGTAGCAATTACACAACAAATATCAATCATCATCAACCATTGATGACAATCATGAGCCATCAATCAGCATCATTTAACAGTTTCAACCTTCATATATGAGCTCTCCTTTGTCACTCAACCATTAACCAGGATAAACCATTCACCCTTAAGATCCTGAAGTGGTGGTTTTCCTAGAATAGGGGTACCCCCAAATCATCCAATATAGTACTAGGCCAACCATTTTTGGGGGTCCCTATGGCTTGAGAAACCCCTAAGTTATAAATCACCCAAAACTGCCCAGGGCGCCCACATCTCACCAGGTGTCCCCAAAGCACCTCTGTAGCAATCACTCGCTGCTCATTCAGAGGCCTCGACCGCCATCAAGGCGCAGTGGTTTAACTGGTTGATGGTCAGTCATAGCAACAGTCATGGTAAGAATCCAAGCGCAATCTCTGGTTGAATCTCTGGTTGATTCTTCCCATGATCATAGAAAAACCCAAGAATCATTATTGTGGTTTCCATCAGTGGTAGTCAATTTCACGCTTCGTGATAATTGTCTATGATATCTAAATGGTGATAGTGATATTCATCATGATACGTATGAATGACGATGTTAACCAATGGCAAACTACTAGTAATATACGAGGTATAGCTCTTGCCGCTCAAATCGACGAGGATGGATGATAGATACCAGGGACAGGGTGACATGACCCTCGCCCCCTAGTGGCCCCTGAGTCATCAGCAACGCGCGGAACTGTTGGATGATCTCCTGGACCTGCCGCTGACTTGACCCCAGAGAGTAGGTGATTTCAAGTGATTGAATCATATGGGGGTTTCTCAAAATGGGGGTACCCCAAAAAATGGCTGGTTATTATTGTAAATGACTACTAGTGGATGATTTGGGGGTACCCCTATTTTGAGAAACAGCCATATCTAATCATCAAGTCTATAGGTCCAATAATATCTAATCTGATTTGGATCAATCGATTCCCTTTATTCCCATAGAAATATCTAAAGTCATATCTGAATTGATAAATCTATAGTCATATCTAATTTATAGGTCAAATAGTACAATAGGTTTCTTTGATGTATTCATTTGTGCACATATGATATAATTTAGGATAGTTGATGAAGGATGGACTATCTAAAGTTTATCCAATGAGTCACAGACCAGTGCAATGGGCAAATCCTCAATGCCCAAGGCGATTTTCGGTCCCATTTGCCGCGACATAGCAGCAGCTTGCAAGCGTTTCCTATGTTTTCATGTGATCAGAACTGCAACAGTGCAACAGGGAGGATTTCAATGCTACACCTCTCAAGGTGCTCGGTCCCATGACCCAGGGCCTGGGGCTCAGCTATAGAAGCAATTTCTCTAGCCTCAAAAATGTCAGAAAGTCAGCATGAAAGTCCCATGAAAGTCAGCATGAAAGTCCCAGGAACTCCCATGAAAGTCCCCTAAAGTCCCATGAAAGTCAGCATGAAAGTCCCATGGAAGTCCCATGAAAGTCAGCATGAAAGCCCCATGAAATCCCCTAAAGTCTCATGAAAGTCCCCGAAAGCCTTTTGTCAAGCTAGGGCCACTGACATTTGCCAAAACCCGCTCATCTGTTCCATCGGGAGTCATCAAACCTTGACATGTGCCGCACATGAGATCCGAAGGGGTGGATTGTCTCTGGCAACTCAGGATCAAAATGCTCCAAGTTTCTGCTTTCACCACAAGCTGGATGCCTTTTGCCGCATGCTAACAACCTCAACTATCTAGTTATATACCTCATTAATGGTCCGCATTCCCCTAGCAATGCGTTCATTCAACAGTATCTTGTCACACCTGGTGCCTGCCAAATGGACCTAAGGACTGCGGCGTGTCACACCAGTGCTACCTGTTGAGATCCCGACCTAAGCTGCCACTCCCGGGCAGATTCCAGGATGCTGCGAATTGCCGGGCATTGGCACCCACTACCTGGAAACATCCGCACGGGCCGAACAGCTCAGTGCTGACTCACTGCTGTCGGCACACACGCCTTCGCCATCTCATCTAGGAGAAGATCCTCGCAGCGGAGCGCTCTGCCAGACTTGCGTAGGCTTGTTGAGAAATAGTGGTACCCCGAAAGCAATTCTTTTCGCCGCGAAGAGTCACCAATTTTTCCAGCAAGCCAACATGGATTCCAGGGAAATAAATTCCTCAAGTCGAGCAGCAAAGGGCACACTGGTAGCGTTTGATGAACCTGGCATTGAATCTTTGCCTACCAGCGTGTGCTTCATAGACACATCTCACACCTCTATACACATCTGCATACTTTTGCTGTTTGTCAAACCCGACTGTTTGAATGCTCCGAGGTCCAGACTATTCCACCTGATATCAAAATCACTGTTACAGTTATTAACCACTGATTCAACATTGGCCACTCTGGTCAATAATCATTGATTAGTAGTGTAATAAGAATCATAGTGTGTTTTTACCACTGACTACTGCTGGCAATCAACAACATATCAGCCACCATGACTGGTTTTCAGCACTGATTGACCAGCATTGACCACTGCAACTAACCATCAATTGACGATTAATTATTGACGATCAACTAATCCACCATTAACCATCAGTTTACCACTATATCAGCCATTGTTTCACTATCAATTATGGTGAATCAACTCTTCATCAAACATCAATTGATTAACCGTTGCTCAAACATCTCGTCAATCAACCATCATCAATGAACCAGTATATCAACCAGACATTACCAACCGTTCATTAACCATCAATAATCACTCTATCAGCTATTCATCACTATCACTTGATCGTAGTTAATCATTATCAACCATCAATAACCACTGTATCCGCCATTCATTCTGTATCACTTAACAACCATTCATTACTGTATCAACCATTCATTATCAATCATTCACTGCCAACCATTCATGATCTTTCATTATCAACCATTCATTAACTTAACCTCCATGATTGGCTCTCCCCCCTCGGTTCCTGAAGTGCTGGAGCCACCCTGCGGCTGGACGCCGGGTGATCCTGGCGCTATGTGTGGTGCTCCACCGACCGTGGAAGTTGGAAGCAGTTGGAACCACTGGGTGATACGGTTCACCAGTTAGGATGGCATGAAACCAGTTGGAACCACCAGTTGGTACCGTTGATATTCACCACTTGGAACCACCGGGTGATACCACAGTATATTATGTCACCATTTATCACCAGATGATCACAGTTCACTCGTGATCGTCATTCACCACGTATCACAGTTCGCCACTTAGAATGATTCACCGGCTATTTAGAGTTATATCGTCGCAGTGTCATAACAGCAGTTGTAGCCACCAGGTACAACAAGGTCGTAGTGTCCATGACGTTGTCCTGGCACAGTTGGTGTTTCCTGCATAGCAACGGTATGCAAAATCACTGGTCATGAAGCCCAGAGGTGATCGGTATAATGACCAGTCAATAACTGATCATAACCAGTCATAACCAATCACTGGTCATACCTTGCCTTATCCTTTGATAATCGGTATCCTTTGATTGGTCATGGGATTGCACAGACGAGGGAAATCATCGGGAGCGGTAAGGTAATGTCCAGGATGCATTTTAGTGATAAAAGGGAAACCTGGCTACTGGGTGGTACAACACATAGTGCATGAGAGAGGCCCCGAAAAGTTGGCTGTCGCCTCGAGATATTCAGAATCCCGAATTGACCGAGCAAAAAGACCTCTATCCCATCTATGATGGTTGGCCATTATGTTATCACTTCTGGATCATAGCCGTTGCAGCTAGTTTGCCCCATGTAGCCATAACCCCCATGAAATCCAAATACCAGCTTGTCGCTTCTGTCGCCGGAATGGCACCAGTGCGATACACCATGAATGGTCAGTGACGATAGGCGCAAGTAATAATCAACGGCCACTTGACATTGTTCATAAACAGTTTACATGCAAAGGGTAAGAAAGCTCATAGCAAAATCATTCCGCATGATCAATGGCTATCCATCCATGGTTCCCCCAATATGCTTACCCCACTATGGTGACCCCACTGTCCTATGAAAAAAATCAAGTCTGGCAGCACCACCTGGTCCCCAAGCTGTGGCACCTCCCCGTGCTCCGATGGCACTCGGCCCAAGACCAAGCTGGCCAACCTGGGAGCTACAGCCGCTGCTAAGAGGCACAGAGGGGTCCAACTGAGCGTCGGACTTGTCGGCTAAGTTGCTTGCCTCCTAAGCAATGGCAACGATGAACAATGACTCATGATGAACATTGACATGTCTATGGCATCCTAATGATCAACGATGACTAATGGTGACTCATGGTAATGAAACTAATGACATGTCCTGCCTCTGCTGCTGACTTCTCATCGTTGCGAGTTGCTGCCTGGCAGTGGCACTTTCTCAGAGGCTTAGAGTACAAGGAATTCGTTCCAATGTGCATGACTTGAGCAGCCAAGGCGCCCAACGATTTGGCAGAACCAATGGCAACATACAATCAGGTCAACTCAGCGCTCAAGCACCTGTCCTATTGCTGAGGATGCTGCCACGTAGGAGGAGAAACCAGTCGCCAAGTACTTCAGACCTGATTTCTGATTACGAAAAGCTGTGGTGTCAAGTGTTATTATCACCAGCCATTCTCAACCACTGATTTCCGTTGCTTTTTTACAATCATCATAATCATTGATAACAAGCCATATCAAACTGATTCAAACTATGTAGCTTGGAGCTGAAGTCCATCTTGGCCCTGCACGTTCTGGACTTGCCTGACGATCCATGCCTGCTCAGATCAGTGGAGCGTTCCGGCATAAGAATGCCGGCATCTCAGCGGTTGAAAGAATCACCCTGACTGAAGTGCAGCCATATTGGTTACCATCAAAGTAACCAGCACCATCCGTTAATCAGCAACCACCAATTGACAGTTGCTGACCGTCATCAACCAAGAGGATGACCAATGTTGAGCAATGTTAAGCATCTGGGATGCCAGTGCTACCACCCAGGTCTCAGATTGACTGCGATCGGACTAAGGACTCGTGGATCATCCGAAGTAACGAAAATCCCAAGGGTTTCACCAGCGGTAACCGTTCGCATCATCACAAACCTCCACTGACCACTGTTTTTATTAATGCTTAAGGAAACCACTAGTACACCTTCAACAAAAACACCTCGAAACTGATGCGATTGGAGACAAATCTCAGCCCTAACTTGGTGCTCATTCAAGCCACATCTCTGGACAAACAGAATCTGATCGCTGATCCAACCTCTGGCCATGGCTATGCCACTGTTTCTGGGTGGCAAACCACCAGCAGCATGAAGCTATGGTGGCTATGGCTCGCAGGTGGGGTACCAAAGCGCCTAAGAATGAGATCAGATTGAGAACTTGAGCCCTACCTATGTACCGACCAATTCTTGTGGAATCTTGTGATTCACTATTTTGTGTACCTGGTGTAAATACACTCTAAGTGGTAGCATCAGAGAAGATGCGCCCAGAGCAGCTGTGACCTTTCTCGCTGCCATAGATGAAGGATGCCAGTGCCTCAGCTGTGTAGCGCTTTTGGCTCCAGAAAATGGATGATGTAGAGATTTGACAACTCCGGATTGGCAGAAATGAGATTTATGCAATTTCAGGCAGGAAATTTTCATGTTTGTTTGACTCTGTTGGCCATATGATGCAATATACCTGTACTACATCTTCAGACAATAAACTCCAGAGTATGATTCATCGATGCTGATGGTTCTTTGTGCTGGCTTAGAACTTTCAGCATATTTTGCGAATGATTGCGAATGTATGTTTTTCCATCATCGCTCATCTTCTTACCATCCATACCCAGGAATCAGCATGGTAAATTGCTGGCAGCTCTAAGCTTTCCACGTTGCTAATTCGAGGATTTGCATCGCTGACCAGGCGCTGAGCGACATATGGCCTCGACTTGCCGGGCGGTTTCAGTTCCCAAGAATATGGAGTGAAATTGGTCCAATTCTTCCTAGCAGGGGATGAGAAAAGAACGCTTGAAACCACCAACCATTTCAAATGGTTTTGTTTAAGACTCCAAATCTCTACATGTTGTCATCTACTTGTCATCTTGGATGTATGTTCCCCGACGAGAAAAAACCAACTTGAAAAGACAAGGGAACTGAACTGAGCTGCCAACAAGCACTCATTAACCACAGAGTAGGACGAATTGTTGCCTGCGCCAACTGCCGCCTCTACGCTGGTGGAGTCACTGTTGATTGGGTTCTCCTAGTTGCTTCGCCGAGGAGAAAGAGGGACACCAGCAAACAGGGACAGATGTAGTCAACAGCAGGTTGACTAACCCCATGTCTTCCCCTAATGGATTCTAATGGATCCATCATACTCCTCAATGAACCACGCAGTCAAAGCCTGTGCACAGCTTGTTACCCCTGAGGCACGAGCTCAGGCCAATTCCCTCCAACACTGCGAAGGCGCGTGCGATGTAAAAGAAGTAGGGAGGCCTCGGTCCAGTGATGCCTTGGGGGTTGAGATGGGTAGGAATGGCCATCAATCATCACCATTGACAGACAAGAAACAGGGGCCACAGTGCTGGGTGTATACACAACTGCCATGTGATAGCTACGATGCACGATTGGTTTTTAGTCACCAGCAGCTCAATTGTAGTGGGACCGAAACCAGCAAGAACTTGATAGGGCATGGCTGCGAGTCCGGTTCAACTGCTTGGTTCACAGTCCCACAATAGGGTTATTGTTCAGGCAATGCAACGCCCTTGTAGCACCAGTAGAACATAGAAGGATCTCAACCAGCTCATCAGCCTGTATTGTTGGTCATCGGATACATTGTCGACAATGAATCAACGATTACTCTGGTAGTGCAAAATGTTTATATCTTGCTATGTTTGACTAATTCGTCATACTAAACTAATGCAATACTATGGAAGTCTCCACTACATTGGATTGCCAAATAAATGTCAGTGTTCCCTTGCTATGTTTGAGCGCCAAAGAGATCCGGAGAGTTATGCAGTTTTGGGACCCAGAATGCCGGTCCTGAGGCGCAAACACTCGAAAAAGATTGCCATACTGTTGGGTCAAACCTGGCGAGGTCCGGTGATCTTGGTGGTGCTTGTCCTGTAGCCCAACCAGGAAAAACACGAGGGCTGTCAGTAAAGTTAAGGCTTGATAAGGCTTGTTAGATGGCCCCAAAGACACTCACAAAGGAACAAAAAAGAACAAAGGAACATGATTCTATTTTGCGGGGGAATCATTCATGGAAAGCCACACTTTAAAACTTAGCAGCAATGAGTGACTACTACACCAGCAGCACGCCCGGCCTTGAATCTGATTGAAAAGGCCATTCACATCCATCTCAGCAGTGGCCACGGAAACAGTTTGGACTTCATATGACATTCATCCATGTGAGTGGCATCTCTCTGAATGACGGCTCTCAAGGTGGCAAGAAAGCTATGGACAAGGACGCAACATGTCCCACTGACGACACCATCAGTCACAAAGGTTTTTCAGAATGATGGAGATCCAAGTGGTGATTTGTTACAATGTTGTTTAATCATTGGTAGTACTAAACAAACCGTTTTGAGGGTTCCCTAGTTTGAGAAGCCCCCAAGTGAGTTGAGCTGAGAGTGGGATGGTGATAACTGGCAGCCATATCAGCTGTCACAGATTTCAATGCGATGAGGAGCCATGACCTAGTCCTGTTGGTAGTCTCATTCTACTGGTTCCTTGTTCGGTGCTTCCAGTTTATCGATGATGACCATGATGACGACGACGGCGACGACGACGACGACGGCGGCGACGACGACGACGACGATGATGCTGACGAAGAAGAACAAAGAAGAAGAAGAAGAAGAAGATGATGAAGAAGAAGAAGAAGAAGAAGAAGATGATGAAGAAGAAGAAGAAGATGATGTTGTTGATGATGATGATGATGTTGATGATGATGATGATGATGATGATGAGTATGGTCCCCCCAAACCATGGAGCTTGAGCCACTGGTTTGACGATGTCTTATGGCGAATGATCTCCGGCAGCGATAAAGATGACGTCCAACGGCGACAGTTGGATCATTAGCCTCGCATAGCCTCGCAGAACAAGACCCACCAGCTGGTTGCTCAAGCCACTTGGTCATGTTGGTCAACCTGTTGGAACATCAATGGACAATGACTCTTTTATCATTAAAATTCAACAATTTCAATGGTGCATTGATGTCTGTCAATGGTTCATGAATGACTCTTTTATCATTAAAGCTTAGTCTTTGGTACATTAATCAAGCACTAATGAATTCACGTTGGAACCAATCAATCACTTGGTCACTTCTGTGAAGCCATGATACCATTGAAGTTTAATGGTCCAATTGATGTGGGCCAATGGCCGTCATAGCTGCAAAAATCACCTGCGATCTGCCTCGGTTCACTGAGTGCAGCTCCTTCTTGGCCCCTCCACCACTGGTCCACTGACCGTAAACATTCGCCAAGGTGTCCACGACCTCCAACCAGACCCAGCAGTTTGGGTTTCAAATGAGTGACGAGTTTTAACAAGACTATTTGCTATGTACAGTTCAAAAGGGTCCACAACTATCTGAACTTGTTAATGATGGTCAATGACGATCGATGATGATGATGATGATGATGATGATGATGATGATGATGATGATGAATTAAACTGTCAATTAATGTTTGTGAATGATGCTCATCCTTGTGACAACCGAACCAACAAAACACAGATTTCCTGGGTATGGGTCGAAACTCTGTACCTCTGGAAGAGGTGCATGACCTCAAGTTCAGGATGCTTTGGGAAGTTCACCCTACGAGAAAACTCTAGGGTTCTTACCCGCAACATCTCTTGCAACCATCTCGATACAAAAGAGTTGGATAGATTCGGGAGGTACTGTCCATAACTGATGGTAGTATCTGCCTTTGGCTGTGCCATAGTTCTCGGTGTGGCTAGAGAAGAGAAGTCATGACAACCAGTTATGAATTGTAGAAGACTGAATCTAGGCATGGTCAGCGAAAACATACCACTAGGAACTGGAGTAGTGAAATTGGTGGAACCAAAAAAAGAAACAGTAGATGCAAACAACATCAAACACTACTCACATGTTTATACATTTTGTTTATTGCCTCAACCATTTCAATCATGTAAAAACAAACGCCGCACCAGGACATACCAGAACTACTTCTGCCGTGTTCAACCGATTTCGCACCTAAGCAGAAACCACAACTCTGTCCATTTCTCATCCGAAAGTTGGAGGTTCTTCCTGGTGGCAAGTTTCCTCACGCACAATCTGCCAGCCTCGCTCTTCACAACATCATCCTGCGTGCTCACAGCATTGGTCAGGATCACCATTCATGTCCCTAATTTTGATCAATGATGAATGACTGCATAAAATCGTCGAGCAAAAACAAATATCATGCCACTTCGTAATGCGTCTTAGATAAACCGTTCCCCTACGATTCTTGAGATACATCACACATGGCTGTGGGTCAAGGACCCGTGGCGAACATCCCACATATGAAGTGTCTAGCTGGTGGGATATTCACCCATGGCTTTGGGATGTTTATGGCTGGTTGAGATTGACCCCATACCTATCAATCTCGTCTCATCTCCCCACGTCATCCCCATGTCATCCCCCCTATGTCATCCCCCCATGTCATCCCCACGTCATCACTTAGCTGAGCCACTTCCATACCCTCGGGCACAAAGCCGATGGTCACCAGGTCACGTGGAACTGGCTCGTAATCCTGGGCCAAAGGAGAGAACTGATAGTGTACAGCTGGATGTGCAGCTGACCGAGACACAAGCGTGGAAAAAAAAAACACATCCAGCTACATCCAGCTGTAAGCTACTGTAACCATGGTTATAACATGTTATAACCATGGTTATAGTGCCCGAAGATCTGGAGGTAGCTTATAACCCCTCCAACCAGGGTTGGTTCTATGCCAGTTTTATCCACTTACGGACTGGCGACACACATCCAAGTAGCCTGGTGTACCCCCAAAACCATCTGAGTTCGTGTTTGGTCAACCACGGCCAGTCTGGCGATGAGGAATAGAAGCACCGGACACTGAGTCCCAAACACCGGAAACCAGGTGAGCAATGTGCTCGATGTATGCCACCTCAGGGCAGAAGTGAACAACGAAGGAACAGAACCGCTTGCCGTTTTTCTCGCCCTCTTTTTTGCCGGTGTTCTACATCCAAAGAAACAAGGTGTCAAAGGTATGACAAATATGTACAAGAACAGGGGAGAACTGCTTGGTTTCTGGAAAGCTGTGTCCATGTGGTTTTCCAAAGTGTGGATTTGCTTTGCAACATCAAGAGCGAGCTGACTCAGTGGAGCGATATCACTAAACCACCCGCATGTCTACCATCAAGATCCAGAATAGCTTGTTTTTTATCATCAAAAATCATGGTAAAACTGGATGGTTAAAACCACTGGTCTGGATGACTATGTTAGTGAACCATCATTTTCTATATATGAAACATGTTGAAAGCACCATTCTGCCTGACTACTGTGCTAAACCATCCTTTTCCATATACGGTGGTTTCTCAAAATTCTAAAAACGAGTGCCCCTGAATCATCCAATATTCACCATTTATAGTAATAAACCACAATAAACCAACCATTCTTGGGGGCCCCAAATATGATCCTTTCAGTTTGTACCGTTGAAACTGCCAGGTCTGGGCCACCCAACCCGAAAGCTTGGGTCCAGTTCAGTGACCAGGCCCCAGTCCAAAATGCACAGCCTGGTGCCCAACAGATTCAAGCCGCGATGAATGGATGGCAGAGGGCAAAATCCGCAAGGAGCTGGAAAAATGAATCTAATTAGTCTGTGTGTGTGTGTGTTTCTCTTTACATTGTTCGATCTACTGACCTATCTGTCTATCCATCTCACTATCTAGCTATGTATCTACCCACCCACCTACCTATTGATTCATCTATCTCTGTGTGGGTGCATACATGCGTCTATTTGTCTCCCTTCCACCTATTCATCCATGCACCTGTGCACCTACAAATCCCTATCTACCTGGCGATCGTCCACCTATCCATTCATCTATCTGCACGTCCGTCCGTCCGTCCGTCCGTCCGTCCGTCCGTCCATCCGTCCATCCATCCATCCATAGTCTATCTCCATATCTACAACATCTAGCTACCCAGGGGTGTCCATGACCATGTGCGTAAAAATTTCGTGGTCAATTTGCTATCCACCTATTTACTTATCCAGCTATCTGCCGCTCTGTTTACATCTGTCTCAATCTATCTCTGGCTCACGCTGTCGATCTCTGTCTCTATCTGTCTCTATCTGTCTCTATCTGTCTCTATCTGTCTCTATGGGAACATCATTTCGTTTGCAACAAGGACTTCCCAGTGCGCTTCGCATTGCAGCGGTGTGCACAGTGTGCGCTTTTCAAGATCTTAGCAGCCAAAACGCGAACAGGAGAAAAAATTGCGTTTTACAATTCTGGTTTCTCAATAGGCTTGGCACCACAGGGGCACGCACTTCTTGGGTTTCTTACATTTTCTCAAGCGCTGCGCCGGATGCCCGTCGCCCGGCACTTTTTCCACATCTCAACCGAATCAGTCTGGGAACCTCAAAGTGGAACAAAGCTGAAGGAAGGAGAGTGGACGGAAAGAACGTGTGCCAAAATTGCACGGCGTTCAGCTTGCTCAGCGTCAGACCAGGCCGTCTGTTGCGTAGGGAAACCATCAAGTTTGGGGGTTCTGTTGAATCATGGGGGGGTGCAGGCCCCAAAATGTGAATGTACCTACCGACGCTGCGCATTCTCGACGTTGTTGTGCCATGTTGTGCCTATAAAGCTTCAGAAAAAGTGTTGCATCGGCTGGCCTAAGTCCAACAAAACCGTAAGGAACTAGGGCAAGTGATGGGAAAGCTCACAAAATCGTGCGTGTTACGGGCATTTCTGCTTCAAATCATCGCCAAGCTTCTTCTGCGAGTGAAACAATTGCGAGCTTACCTTTTGGCCCTATGCCACTACTCAACTCAAGACATCGATCGTCTATGATGCTGTATCCTGGATACAAACCACTTACTATTTGAGATTCTCTACAGCAATCCCAGCATGCAAAAAAAAACAGAGGCCTCCACTGTTCCAAACTCACCTAGCCTGCCATCTGGAGTTCGAAGTAGATTGCCCGGATGTGGGTCCTAAGCAGCTGAAGCTACTCTGCTACACCATCAATGTATAGAAATCCATGGCGACAAAACCTTGGGTTGCCAAATTCGGGCCTTCCATCTGGATCGCAGTCCAGGCATTCCATCACTGTTTATCATTATCTGATAACCCGTTGATCAATCAACCTTTATCCCCGACTTATGATGAATGGTTGGTCAAGTGATTGATGACGGTCAATGAGTTTGACATCAATTGATGCACAAGAAGCCAGCAATGATCAGAGAGACCTGTAAGGCCCGCTCCGCATGCAGCACTCCGGTCTCCAGCATCATTGTGAGGTACGAATTCATGGCCACGGAACAGAGTTTCGTGACGTCCTGCAGCGAGTAACCCCAGTGATGGCCCTGGTCAAAAAGGACAAACATCTTGATCGTGGACAGTTTCAGTAGATGTTAGTATACTTGAAGGGCTTGCCAACCAACTTCTAATTGGAGTCAACAGTCTCCATGATAGTCTCCTGATCAAAAGCTAGTTCAAAACACCAGCCAAAGTCTGTCGGCCGAGCGCAAAGAATGCCATCAATATTGCAACCTGTTGGAAGTGGTTGGCCATTCTACAATGTGGGTCTCCTGAAAATTAAGTTGGCTTAAAGCCCTCTAAGTACATGTTTGTACAGGCAAGAGCTGGCGACGCCAGTGACCTCCAAACCGAGTTAACTATTATGCTAACGATCAGTGGATTCCAAATGATTGCTCATTGGTGTTTCTGTGGATTGCTGGACTGGGCAATACAGTTAGCATAGAAAATCTTTTCAATTACAGTATTGGTGAATTGGTTGAGAACAACTAGAAGTTGATATACAAAGTGTTCGATATACCATCAAACTTTCATACATCATTTGTGTGATCGACCGTAAAAATCACGATAAAGCCAGGAAAAAAAGAGATTAAGCTTTCATTGAGATTATCTGCTATTACTCACTATTACCCATGATCCACTATTTTACCCACTATTATCCAGCACTAATGACTATCTACCACATTCAACCACTGTTCTTAGATATTATCAATCTGTGTGAATTATAACCATGATTCACAGTCAACCATTCTTAACCCTTCGTTCGCGGGGGGGTGCATCGATGGACATGTGTGCAACCATTATCAACCATCATTATCATTCACTTTTTGACAATGTTTGACTTCACCAGTACCACTGCCAGCCCAAGATTTCATTTACCATGGGCATTTACTTGAATGATAATATCTGGCCATTGTCTTCGTGCATAAACCACTAGCAATTAATCATTACCTCATTGTATATCTAACCACTCCTGACCAGCCACTATCTTATCATGTAAGTAGCCATTACTCATAATGTACATATTACTATCGCAAGCAAGGTGATAATGGCTAAGTACATTGTACCGGTGAGATAGTCCCAACTACAATATACCAACCAATATGGTATACGTAGCATTGACCAAACCATAAACCAACCATATATCAATTATATACACCAATCATACATACCAACCATATATACTAAGCATAGTACCAACCATATACCCAAGCATAGCCATAACCACATGGCCTTCACCGAATTATTAACCATACTATCAGCCAAACATTGACAATATAAGAACCAAATATCATAATTACAACCAACCAGACCATACTCAACCACAACCATACTATCAACCAAGCATAACCCTGCACCCCTGGTTCCCCATCATAAACCATTCTTTTCCCTATGAGTTTGTTGGTGATTATCCTCCATTAGTTGATTAATATTGACCCATAACCATATAGCTGGTATGTCCCCTACTCTTCTTGCTGAACTTATCCCCACTATTAACCAGTACTAACCATATAACCAACAGAAAAACATAACCAAAGTGACCATATCAACCTCATGCCTACCATGCCTACCATGCCTACCATGCCTACCATGCCTACCCGAACCCCCCAACCAGATCCCCTCGGCGAAATCACCGGTGCTGCGCCTCCGCACTGCTGGTCTCCAGGCGCTCCCCAACGATCCACTCGGTGGTGAGCACCTGGAGCGACGGTTCGGCCAGAGGCCGGTTCTGAGGGTGGACGCTGAAAATGCTTGAGGTAAAGAAAATGCTTATGATTAATGGGTAATATATTTCCTAATGGTTGGTTTACTGAGGTTGGTGATTATGTGTATGGATGGTTGGTGATTAGTTGATAATTAATCAATAATGGTTGGTTTACTGATTGTTTAATGACAATGGTTGCTTAATGATAATGCTTATGATTTGTATTAGATCAACAATGATGATTTTTATTAGTTAATGATACTTGTTGGTTTACTGGTGAGAATGGTTGGTTTACTGGTTGGTGATAATGGTTGGATTGATGATTAATGATAATATATGATAATAGTTGGTTTAATGGTGGGTGACAATATGCGAAAATGGTTGGTTGAACGATCGGTAACAATATTTCCTAATGGTTGGTTTAATGATCGGTAATTCTTTAAAATGGTAATCATGCTCGGTGATGGTTAATGATACGTAGTAGTACTATTAATGTTTGGTTTAATGGTTGATCAAGGTGGTTTGTTTTGATTGATGATGGTAATGATGGTTGATAATGGTTTGGAATGGTTGAGAACCAGCATATCATGGCCGATCAAAATGGTTGATAGTGCGAGAACCAACTAAATTGCTGATACTAGTTGAGAAGCAAAATGATCCATAGCCAACTAATGGTGGCCGATCATTGTTAGATATAATGATATGATAATGGCTAATAGTGGTTGGTAATTGTGGTTGATAATAGTGGCTGGTAATAGTAGCCGGTGGTGGTGGCTGACTATTATGTATGATTCTATGATTCTGTATGTATAAAAGTGTTTGTGTTGATGGCATCGGTGTATGCATGTGTTCATGCACGCACGCATGAATTTATATCTCCGCATGTACATATACAGGATGTATATCCAAATGTAAATCTGTATAGACATGTACGTACATGTCTATACGTCATGACAAACACATACCTATGCGCATATATATATATATACCTTCATAATATATATATATATATATATATATATATATTCATATATAGATACATGCGCAGCACCTGGGCAAAGCATAATGTTGCACAGGCTAGTTCCTGTCAACTGAACATTGCTCAAAGAAATTGCGCAAAACACAGGCTATACGTGCTGATTTTGGGTTTAGGGTTTCAGCTGGGGTCATGGGCAGGTTGGGGATTTTTTTCCGACTTTTTGGGGATTTTTTTTCCGGTTCAGACCCGTGCCTGGTAGGTTTGTGTTCAGGGCTGAGGTTGATTTGAGGTTTCCTGACTTTAGGGTTGCTTTGAGGGTTTATGGTTGCAGGGTTGAGTTAAGGGTTTATGGTTTTAGGGTTCATTGTATGGTTTTGCGGTTTTAGGGTTGGGTTTAGGGTTTTTGCTTTTAGGGTTCATTGTATGGTTTTGCGGTTTTAAGGTTCATTGTGGGTTTTTGCTTTTAGGGTCGGGTTTGGGGCTTTATGGCCTTGGATGTCTTTTTTTTGGTTTTTGTTGTAGGATTAATTTAGGTTGATTTTTAGAGTTTATGGTTTAGGGTGGAGTTTAAGGTTTATTGTTTTAGAGTCTATGGTCTTGGGGTCCCTTCTAGGATTTCTCTTTTTAGGGTTGGGTTTGGGGCTGATGGTTTTAGAGTTGAGTTTAGGGTTTATGCTTCTATGGCTGATGTCATGATTGTTTCTTGGCTTTAGGGTGGGTTTTAAGGTTTACGTTTCTTGGGAGTGATTTGAAGTTTTCTGATTTTAGGGTTGCTTTTTGGGTTTCTGGTTAGGGTTGAGGCTGATTTTAGATTTTCTGATTTTAGGGCTTCTTTTAGGGCTTCTGCTTAGTGTTGAAGTTGATTTGA
>VSDK01027840.1:151987-162846 GCA_009767595.1 Symbiodinium kawagutii | reverse complement strand
GGGAACTAAAACGTCTGGTTCGGGAACTAAAACTTCTGGTTCGGTAACCATGGTTCGAAAACTATGGTTCGGAAACTAAAGAAACCTGGTTCGTGCACTATGGTTCGAAAACCATGGTTCGGAAACTTAAAAGTCTGGTTCGGAAACTAAAACATCTGGTTCGGTCACCATGCGTCGAAAACTCAGAGGTCTGCTTTGGTCACCATGGTTCGAAAACTATGGTTCCAGATGAACCATGTACTCACTTGAAACTAGACGATACTGTAGTCCGTGTTCTCTATACTATCCACACATGCATCCCCCACTTCCAACGAAGGTAAGCGTTGTACCCAACACATTACCAATACATGGTCCCTGTAGTACCAAATACAGTTCCAACACTAGGTTCAAACACCACGACAGACATTCTGGAAAGAGGCAAGCTTCTTTGTAGCGATGACACCTTCTCTGGGTTCCCTGAATCACAACTTCCCTGTAACAATAACAACTTCTCTAAAAAACGATGACAACTTCTCTGAAACGATGACAACTTCTCTGGAATCATGACAACTTCTCTGGGACGATGACAACTTCACTGGAACGATGACAACTTCTGTGGAACGATGACAACTTCTCTGGGACGATGGCAACTTCTCTGGAACGATGACAACTTCTCTGGAACGATGACCACTTCTCTGGAACGATGACAACTTCTCTGGAACAATCAGACCTTCTGTAAGACCACCCCACCCGAACCTTCCCCCCCCACCCCCAACCCGACTTCCCCCCCACCCCAACCCCCCTCCCCCCACCCCAAAAATAATCATACAGCTCTTCGATTAAGCCCCCCCCCCCCGACCCTCCCCCCCCCACCCCCAACCCGACTTCCCCCCCACCCCAACCCCCCTCCCCCCACCCCAAAAATAATCATACGGCTCTTCGATGACAACTTCTCTGAAACGATGACAACTTCTCTGGAATCATGACAATTTCTGTAGACCGATGACAACCTCTCTGGGACGATGACAACTTCTCTAAAACGATGACAACTTCTCTAAAACGATGACAACTTCTCTGGAATGATGACAACTTCTCTGGAACGATGACAACTTCCCTGGAACGATGACAACTTCTCTGGAACGATGACAACTTCTCTGGGACGATGACAAGTTCTCCGGAACGATGACAACGGTTCGCAGTTGGTGTCTGAACCGTGGTGCCTGAACCGGAGGGGTTGGTGTCTGAACCGTGGTGCTTGAACCGGACAAGTCGGTGCCTGAACCGTGGTGCCTGAACCGGAGGGGTTGGTGTCTGAACCGTGGTGCTTGAACCGGACAAGTCGGTGCCTGAACCGTGGTGCCTGAACCGGACAGGTTGGTGTCTGAACCGTGGTTCCTCTATGGCTGATGTCATGATTGTTTCTTGGCTTTAGGGTTGGTTTTAAGGTTTGCAACTTCTTGGGAGTGATTTGAAGTTTTCTGATTTTAGGGTTGCTTTTTGGGTTTCTGGTTAGCTGATTTTAGGTTTTCTGACTTTAGGGTTTCTTTTGGGGTTTCTGCTTAGTGTTGAGGTTGATTTGAAGTTTTCTGGTTTTAGGGCTGCTTTTTGGGTTTATAGTTGTAGGGTTGAATTTAAAGATTTGGTTTTAGAGTTCATTGTATGGTTGTGCAATTTTAAGGTTGGCTTTAGGGCTGATGGTTTTAGGGTTGGCTTGCTTGTTTGCTTGCTTGCTGGCTGGCCTTCTTGCTTGCTTGCTTGCTTGCTTGCTTGCTTGCTTGCTTGCTTGCTTGCTTGCTTCCTGGCTGGCTGGCTGGCTGGGTGGCTGGCTGGCTTGGCTGGCTGGCTGGCTTGCTTGCTTGCTTGCCTGCTTGCCTGCTTGGAAACCGGAAAAAAAAATCCCACAAAAAACGGAAAAAACATCCCAGAGAAATATGGGACCCAGGGTTTCTGGGTTGGACTTTTAGGGTTATATAAGGCTTTGGGATTAGCCCAAGCTACCCTATCCAATATCTGATATACACCCCTCTGATAATTCTCTGTGTTACAGTTACCCCCCTCGTATGCTTGAAGATATGTGTTCTCATGTCCCAATACCCTTGCCGCTGGCAGCGTGTTCGTTGAAGAAGCGTCGGTACTCCCAGAAGCTTCCCAAAAGCTTCCCTTTTCGAAAGCTAGGGGTTCAGAGCCAACCCTGACAAGTAAAGTAAACCAAGAATTCCAGAGGTGACCTGCTATTTAAAATCTTTATTCAAGACATACGGGCGTAGCACTTTTTGTGGCAGAAGTCAGGGCTTCTGACTCATCTTTTAAGGGCTAGGGGTTCCGACTTCCCTTTTGGAAAAGCTTCCAAAAGCTCTCAAAAGCTGTTTGAAGCCCCTTGAAAGTCCCAAAGAAGGCCTGTGAAGCTTCCAGAACATGGTTGTTTGAAGGTTTTCTTTTCAGAAGTAAAAAAAAACGATGGATTTTGCATGTTTCTCTTGAGGAAGCATCAAATACGATGTTTTTTTTCAAGGTTCTCTGTTAAAGAAGTATCAAAACAACATGCCTTTTGCATGTTGTTCTTGAAAAAAGTAACAACCATGGTTTTTGCAGGTTTTCTTTTCAAAATATCAAAAACATAGTTTGCTGAATGTTATTGCGTGAAAATGACCCTAAAATCTCCAGATTTCAACGCTTTTGACATGACAAATGTGGAAAACACAGGGGAATGGATGGTTTTGCACCCTGGGCGAGCCATTTGCGAACTACCGCCCCATTAAGGTTTAAATATAATTACATATGATATATTAGTTAAACATACTTGTGATATATTAGTATAGGGTGTAGGGTTTTAGGATTCTTATGGTTCAAGGTTTAGGGTTTCTTGCCTAGGAACGTTTCAAAACAACAGGCCTGCGCAGGGTTTTGAACATTTGACAGGAGTAACTTCTGGGCAGGTCTTGTGACTCCGGGCAAAGCCCAAGCATTTGCAGTATATGTGTATTTCCTTATTTATGTTATTTATGTATACATATATATATATATGAATATGAATACAAACCTACGTGACGAAGCCACATGTGTAATACATGCGTCTTGCTGATCCAAGTGGCTTTCTGACTTGAGCACTCATCAACAGGCTCGGGAGCAAAAACCTGGCACCATTGGGACTTGGTTTGACAAATGGCTGGTTGTTAGCTGGGTATTGGCTGGTTATTGACATGTGATTTTCTAGTTACATATAGCGATCTGGTCTGTGAGTTTGGTCATGCATGATGTTTTTGATCCATCGTGCATGGATGTGCATGGTATATGATATGTTACATATGCCATGAACGATATATGATATAAACTTCAAGGTAACATCTGGATGATGATTGTAGTTCACGAAGTGGATAAGAGTTCATTCTGAGACGATTTTCCTACAGTATATAATAAACCAGCATTCCGGTGACGTCGTTTGACTTGGTGCCATAGTTCAGTCACAGAGTATGAACTTTGGCAGACATGATAATTGCGGACCTACTTTGATAAATGCAAAGTCACATCCAATATGTCACTGTCTATGTCAATATATAATTACACATCATATATATAATATAATATCATATTATATCACATTATAATCTATACGCTTGCATGTGAGATGAGTGACACATGTCCACCTCATGGACTACTGACAGGAGAAGAACATCAAAGCCAAAGAAGAACTGTTGATGTTGAAGACAATTCTTATGTGACCAGCAGCAAGTCACATGATGAACTAAGCAACATCTGCCTGAATCTGCCTCAAACTCTATGTGGTGCATCAGGGCCAACACTCCTTCGAGTATATTGATCCACCAACACAAGGAAGTCCTCGAAGGGTTGTTGTGATCCCTGTTGCGGGAGCCAGTGTGGCAGCTCCAGCCAAAGGAGTGCTCTCGATGTCACGGGAGAAGGACTTGGCATTCAATGCCTGGAGCCGTGATGAGCACAGTGGATGAATAATGGTCATATAATAATAACTTGACATTATTAACCATCAATAAACAATGTGAATTATATAACCTGGAAAAAATTATTAACTTGGCATTCATCTGCCTTGGGATGCCCATCTCGTGGATTATGACGCTCCCCCGGAAACACACAGTGACTCCAATATAGAAACCAACATCGGCAAGGGACCACAATTGCGATCACTTCTACGGAAAGTGTACAATGCTCATGGGCTGTCATGGTTGAATGCTGGAAACTCACATCACGGCTTTGCGTCCTTGACTCACGGAAAACCCCTGGTGCAAACAACAACGCACCATCGGAAAAAGTGAAGGAAATTGCGGAGTTGAGACTTCAGCACCGCAAATACTGTCCCATTTCTTTGAACAAAGATGTGGTGCCCATGACTTGAGGCGCAGGTTGCTTCAACAAGCCCAGAAGCATTCCAAAACAGTTCAGCTGCATCTACCCACGTTCAACCCAGGTGAACTGTTGATAGCACCTCAACGTTTCCTCAAAGTAGGTGACTGTTGGATTTCTCAATGATCCTAAACCTGTCTCGGTGTTTCTGGTTGCTGCGGATGGCCACAATGGGCGCCCTATGAATCAGCCGGGCTCCAGTGACCTGCTCCGTTTCACCCGCCCTTCGGCCAGCTGCCTCTTGTCTGTAGTCCAGCTCACCGACGAAGCCCTTGCCCCACTCGTCCACCCTGACATGTTTGGAGTGCCAGGACAAGGACATCCCGTCATCATCTCGTATATGAACCCTCCAACATCCGTGTATCTCGTATATGAAACCTCCAGCACCTGTCACCTGTGCACATGATGCGCCATTGACACTCAACACCTAACATCGGGTGTGATGACAATCTCCTTCAATTGATGTTCAGGTCTTAGGTTTGATTCAAGCAAATCCCTCTGAAGAAAGGATGTGGTGCAAACATTCACAGGTAGAACTTCATCCTAGGAAAACTACCTGGCCAGCTGCTGCTACAAAACACAGACATGTCTTTCCAAGGCGAGGACAGTCCAGGGATGTCTGTGTTCAGCCCAGATCTGGTGAGACTCAGAAACCACCTGGCGGTGCTGCAGATCAGTGCTGGTCATCAACAGCACAACGTTGCAGGCAGTATATAGACTCCAAAAGCGCCTGCTTTCGCTCCAAAGATGCCACAAAGAAAAGTTTGTTGTTGCCAACGGATCATGGATGGTAAAAAAAAGGTTGGTCATCAGGAACAACCATCTTTAGTTGATCATTGGGAGTAACCACTTGCTATAAGGAACAAGCATTAGGGACAAACCAGCCATGACCAACCAACCATGACATCCCAGCGACCTCAAAGGGCCAGCACCCAATTTCAGCAGGTAGAGGTCCTTGGCATTTCGGGAGGCAGCCTTCAAGGCCATGCAACTCGTCGATCAGTCAGCTTTCTTGGATATCCTTAGGATATCCTTTCAGGGGACCATTGAACCTTCTGAGGATATGGGAGGGACAAACCACTGACCGATGCTTTTCCATCAGCCATCATCATCCACTAATGGTCCATCATTACTACACAATAGTATCAACATTCATCCACCAGTTCACCAGCTTGTTGTTGTTTGTGAATGGCTAAGAATGGAAACTGATCCAACCATGGTGAACCAGTTGTCTCTGCACCAAGGCAAAGCCTGTTGCCTCCAACAATCAAAGCACAATCTTCCTGGCATGTTTGGTCCAAAATTGCGTGTCTTCTCAACAACATCATGACTTTCATGCGTCAATCAGGGTGCCCTTCATGAGAAATTGTTTCTCTGGGCAAGCCGCACCAGTGCGACCACCTCTTCCATTCCTGGACGCCTGGGTGTCAGCCGTCTCAGGGAGTATTTCAAGAGGCATGGGAGCCAACCTTCTGTCGAGATTTGTGAAGATTGGAAAGGAAGCTGCCATGAATTGGTATTCTCAGTACCCACAAGCCGCTGAGAAACAAAATGGACTTGGAGGGTACTCAGTTTAAGTGTAAGTACATTCCAAGGCAAATGCAAAGACTTGTCACCAAATGAATCCAAAGGATTCTTTTGCGGGCGAAAACTTCTGGAAGCGTCAGTCCATTCGCAAAGTTGCATCCGTTCATGTGTAAAGGCGTGTGCAGGGGTCCTTGCAGGAGTCTGTCCAAAATGCGATCAAAGTGGTGGTCTCCTGAGAATATCCTATTTACTATGTAGTCTGACCACCCAGTATAGCTGTACTGCTAGGATTAAACTAACGAACTGCTGGCTTTTATTTGGAGGGATAGCATAGCAGGAAAGCAGCACCGTTGGTGGATGTGCCCTCGGATGAATAAAGCTCTGCAGGGGCCCCCGATCCTGGCTTTTCACTGAGACATCGAGCGGCTAGCGAATCCTTCGAACTCCTGGGTCGCCCACTGAACCTTCACGGCCACTTCTGGGCCATCACGTAGCTTTGCGCGGTAGACCTCTTGACCATGTTGAAAAGTCGGTGCCCACAAGCGCTTTTGGCCGTCGTTGATGTTGCTTCAAAGAGGGTATATCGAAATCACAGCATTGGAAAACCTTGTATTTTCCACAACTGGTGCTGTTCCAGTTGAGGGGCCCCTGTGTGGGTCTATTCATGTCGAAGGAGACACACTTTCCACATGGATGTACTCCACCAGTGGAAAACTACACGTCCTTTCACAGTTCTTGTCCGTGAGCTGAACTACCAAAGCATTTGATCCGCAACCAATGACCGGGGGCTCCAAAATGTGGCACCCGGAAAAGCCCTTCAACCAAACCCTGCGTAGTGGTTGCTGCGGGGAGGTTGGATGATGATGATGACGACGACGACGACGACAACGACGGCGACGGCGACGGCGACGGCGACGGCGACGGCGACGACGACGACGACGACGACCATGACCACGACGACCATGACCACGACGACGATGACGACGATGTTTGTGATGATGGTGATGATATATCCAAAATTCAGGCCAAATTTCGGGAAGATCCATGTAGTAGAAGGCAAACAATCAACCAACATCGGGATTTGCACATGGGGCAGACAACCATCTCAAGGTCGGCACCTGTCCCAGAGAAGCTGATGCAATGGGTGCAGGTGAGATCTCCTCGAAAATCTCCCCCACGGGCCTCACAGCAAAGCCACTGCTGTTTTTTACTGTGGCACCAGTGTTGCAACCCGCAACAATGCCTCAAAGGGATGTTTATCCATAGGGGCTTCTCTGTATACTATACATATAAATATGTATATATATATATATATAAGTAAGTAAAAGCTGCGCCCCAAACTGGTGGCTTCTGTATTTTAAAATGACCATGAATTGGTACAGTGGGCCGCTACCATATCTGCCATATCCCATCCTTCAAGCTGGGCAGCCAGCCTGCCCAGCTCAGATTCGATGATTTCATCAGCTTTGGCGGTTGGAAAAGGTGGCACGCGATCCTGGCTGCATTTTCATCCCCAACCCATGGGTTCCAATGATGGTTCCAATGATGGTTCAGGATGGTTCAGGGTCCTTGAGTTGATCTGCAACTTCTTTCGGTTGCAAATCGTCGCCACCTCTGCCCCCAACATAGCAACTCTACCTCCACCGCACAGCAAATATCCACCTCTACTCCAAAACCAACACCATCGCCACCATCCACAACCACCCCCACGATAGCAACAGCGACAGCAAGAACAACAAGAACAAAAGGAGGAGGAAGAAGATGATGCAGAAGAAGAGGAAGAAGAGGAAGAATAAATTGGGAAGAACAAGAAGATGAAGAAGAGGAGAAAGAAGAAGAGGAATGGGAATCGGAATACAAGTAGCTGCCCCGCAACGTCCTGAAGCTCTGTCAAAGCTTCTAAATATGCAGGAGAAAGCAGGTCTGCTCGGATCGACAGCGCCTCCCATATTGGCAGATGGACCACCGGTGTAGGGGTTGTCCCCAGAAGAAAGGTCACGATTTTGATGAGTCCACCGTTCGATGTCTGAAAGCCTTCAGCAAATCCAAGCCTTGTTTCTTCCACTGAGTGGGATATCACCATTGTTTTCCGCTTTTCCTACATGGCAGTGGGTCAAAACCCCGTACCCCTGGTTCCCCATCATTAACCATTGTTTCCCTTATTATTGTTGGTGGTTATCCCCCATTAGTTGGTTGATTAACTGCTTGACCCACAGCCACATTGCACCGAGTGCAGCTCCCCCAGTGATTCCAGGATCCGCACCTGTCCAATTTTGATGAAGGTGGGTCCCAGATCCGTCAGAATCTGCACGAGCTGCTGGGCACGTTTCGGGGAGTTGGCCTGGCACCAGTGATGGGACCGACACTTTTGGATCACCTGGGTGTAATCATAATCATCATCAACAACATCATCATCATCATCATCATCAACATTATCATCATCATCATCATCATCAACATCATCATCATCATCATCATCATCATCATCATCATCATCATCATCATCTCATCATCATCATCTCATCATCATCAACATCATCATCATCATCATCATCATCATCATCATCATCATCATCATCATCCATCATCATCATCATCATCATCATCATCATCAACATCATCAACAACAACAACAATCTTTGCAGGTTGCTGGTTGACACTCCGGCAGTGGGAATTCCTGACGCCATCCTTGGAGTCACTGCCCAACAAACCCATCTTAAAAGACACCGAACATGTCCGGGGCATTCCGTGGGGGGCTTCACTGCCCAGGCCTCCCAGCTGCCCGTTTGCAAATCGACCAAGAGACTGACCTCAGAAGTGGAGAAAGGTTGATGAACTGGCGCCCAACTTCGTCCTCGTCTGGATATCCTTTTGAGAAACAATAGCTTGAGCGGTCTGGCTCATAGCCATTGCTCACTAAAGAAACCACCAAAAACGATAAAATGGCGCTCTTCCTCAACCTTGCAAGAGGTTCACACAGCTGTGGTGTTCCATGACCTTGCTATACTTTCAGGTACTTCCTGGTCCAAATGGGTCCCCTGCCACCACCACCGGTGACTCTAGGCAGCTGGTTGCTGGAGCCCCACCGTGCTGCCCAACCTTGGGCCCCCCTGGGGCCCCCCTGCTGCAAAGCCCAGGCTGCTGCTCACCAACTCGGTGGCTCTCCATGTCACACTCCAAGGACCTGGCTGCTGCTGCGCCTGCTGCGCTGGCTGCGCCGGCTGCTTGTTGGTCCATGGAGGCAGCTGTGGGATGCTGTGGCTGTGCATTTCTGTTGTGTACGTACGATATGTGTAGTGGTTGATCTATCTACCTACCCATCTACCTACCTACCGCCTATCTATCTGTCTATCTATCTATCTGTCTGTCAGTCTGTCTGTATGTACTTATATATATATATATATGCTAATACTTCTTTATTTATCTATTCATTTATACACATGTGCATGTGTGTGTGTGATTGTGTGTGTTCACCAACATTGGTTCTAGTCACCTGTTTAGACAACCTCGGACCAACCCTGCCAGCATGCGCATCCAAGCGGGCCGAGGCAACGAGCTTGAAAGTATGCGGAGGCCGTGTCAGGGTCGTACTTGCCACCTTAGCTGAGGTGATGCGGTGGAGGTGCTGCAAAATGGTGGGAGGCATGGGATGGATGGCGATGTTACTGGGAGGTTCCCTTGGATATCAAGAGAATCCAGTAGCAGAATGGGATGGCGTGGGTTGGGCAGTTGGATGTTGGACACCTGCCCAACTTAGGCAATTAGTGGGGACCTGCAAGTAACCCTCCATCAACCATTCACCATCCAAGACCAATCAATTATAACAGCATGGGGTGAAACCATTCATAATCCATTAAAACTATCCACCAACCATATCTAACCATCCTCCAACCATTCCCCACCATGTCACTATGGCCTCCCATCACTGGCTACCCCGATACCCCCAAGGCCCCCAAGGCCACGACTTGGATACGGTGTTGCCTGTCGACCTGCCTGGAAGCTGCAGCCCCGCCGCTTGCGTGGGAACATGCGGCCTCGCAGTGGCTGCAGTAACGACGGGCCGGGCAGTTTTGGTTACAGAAAAATCATGGGTAAATTGGCCCAAATCATGGTAAATCAGTATGTTTGTGATCATGATTTTTTTATGTACTTTATGATCAGTGATACAAACATGTTGTGAATTGTTATGATCATGTTTGTTTAATGGCTTTGGGCTTGATGGTCTAGTACTTTCTGGGTCACACCAATCGCTCGCACTTTCTGGGGTGTCACAAGTATATGATCTGATGACTCTCGGTACCGGGCAAGCAGCTGCAATTCCAAGGCTTGGCAGAAGCAAGCTCCTCCAGCGAAACTGCAGCTGTGGCTGTTTGGGATGCTGTCAACAAGCCAAAGTCTTGAAGCATTTGGAGCTGTAGTGACTTGATGTTTCTTGTGAAGTCGCTCTTGATCTTTGTCTTGTAAATCATTGCCATTGATCAAAAGTCGTCCAAGTCAAACCCGTATTGATAAAGATTGTTGCTTGATATCCACAGTACAAAAAATGTCCAAATGCTAACGTGAATTCCCACTGCGATTCCCAAGCCACAACCCCAACCAATACCTGACTTTGGTCAGGCTGGACACTATCAAGCATGTATGCGCATGTCATGTCTTTAATGTGTCTATCTAAAGATTGCGATTCCAAAGTGAGTTTGCTGCGGAAATGGCTCCAGAAATTGTGCCAATTGCTATGCTCAAACCCAAAATGCTGGTCCTCGACGAGCCCCAGCCATCATGTGCTTGCGGCTGTTCCTTGGAGGCCTCAGGAGGCGAAGAATGGGAAATCATTGGGAAATCATAAGAAACTCACAAATCCTCAAACAGAAATGTTCATTGCATAGTTGATGAAACACCAACAACAACAACAACAACAACAACAACAACAACAACAACAACAACAACAACAACAACAACAACAACAACAACAACAACAA
>VSDK01027840.1:129891-149891 GCA_009767595.1 Symbiodinium kawagutii | reverse complement strand
TGGTCATATTGCAATACATCCACCGGCGCGCCTTTGCTGCGGAATCTGTGCGCATGCATCTCAAGGTGGGACCATGTCGCAGGCATGCCACTGTGACCGAGTGTGAACAGGTACCAAAGACTTGCCTTCGAAATGAAATGGAATGAAGCTCTCAAATGTCTAAACAGGTACAATTGACTAAGCATCTTACCTTCACTTTGCTCCTAGTTGTGATTGAATGTTCGTTGCAAGAGCTGAAGATTAGGAATGAAGCTCTCAAATGTGATATCTTGTCGTTTGATCTGCTAAATCTCAATGTCATAATTGATCCAGTCTTCAGTCTTCATGCTTATTAGGGTTTTGCTGTAAAACAGCTGAAGCTGTGCGAACACATGAACGTCTCATTGCTTCGCACGTCGTCCTCACTTTGATCGTTGCATCAAGGTCTGGTGTGGGTATGGGCTTGTCACACCTAGAATAGAATGGGATGCCAAAATGGCCACAAAAATGAAGAAAAACATACAGATCATACAGCTTCTGAGGTTTGATGACTTTGACCCATCAAGCACAGTGCAACGCCAAGCGCACCGGTGCCCTTTCTCCTCAGGCTATTCTGATGTGTAGTCACTACTTGAAGCCTCCGAGCCTTAGTTTGCAGTTCCCGTTGGACTTCTAAACTGCTACACCACTGGGCAGATTTGGGGAGAAACTGCTACAGTTTCAATGATCAACTTGGGGAACACTTCAGAATGAAGTAGAATACCTGCAGATTAGTTAGTGACAAATCCTACTACAGAATAGCTTTCAAATAACCAATGACTACGCCCTTCACTCCGGTGTCCATACTTCGAGTGTCAACAACTGCTCGTCTTCGCTCCTGACAACGCCTCTTGGACAGCCTCCGCCCCAAATGGCTCTGGGTCAAAAGCCTGTACCCCTGCTTCCCCTATCATTACCATTGTTTTCCCTATAGCTTTGTTGGTTATTATCCCCCCTTACTGGTTGGTTAATATTGACCCACTGCCAAATGCTGTCCATAAACGATAACACTTCCACTATCAACTCACCATCTCTTTCGTTGAGAAGTACTACCATGGCTCCCAACAGGCCCAGCCTTTTTCTGCCCCTTTGAGGTTTGCCAATCGAGCCTGTCTCATGTGCGAGACCCTAGTCCTACCATTGGGTGTTGCCAACCAATCAACCAACCAATCAACCAACCAATGGTCGTAAACTAGCCAACGTGGTGATAGAATTGAAACAGGAACAAGTCTTTGGTACAAAACTGGGGTGTGAAACGAGTCTTTGGGACCGATTGATCATGGCGGTGGATCATGATCTTGGATCCCCACATTGCTATGGACAAAGATCTCACCGACTGCTTTTGACCGTTGCGCAGCAGTCCGAACGGTCCAAGCGCTTGTGCACTCCCTGAAAATAGCGATGGATTCACAGGTTGATGATAGACTCTGTGATAACCCCTTATTTAGCAGGTGCCAACCAATGCCTAACAACCAACTGAAACATGTCGGCATTTGCCCGTTCGAAAATGCGGGATCTCCATCTTTGTTGATAGTTGATAGCCCCTTCCAAGAGAGTCCCAAAGAGGAGCAGGAAGGATTTAGGACTGGACCTTGCATGGAGCAGTACGTATCATATTCCCGTGCTTATTGGAGATTGTTGCCAAATCTAATACGACCTCTCCTGTAGTGCGTGCCCCAAATTCAGCTACCCCCACATCATTGTTCTAATTTGCCTCGTAAAGAACAACCATCGTGGATTGGCGGCTTTCAAAACAAAGTGCAAACACATGCAAAGACATGCAAACACATGCAAACATAAAATTCATGAATCATGCGATTCTCCCGAACCAACCAGAAACATACAGAAATTGTCTCATTCCACTGGAAAACTAGCAACCACCACTACGCATTATTGCCATTATATCGATCATACAACCTAACAATCCTCAAGCTTTCCGAACCTTTCTTACAACCATGTTGACCATGAACAACTACGATTAATACTTCTATGTACATACTTAAATATCATAAACACAATTATAGATTGATAGTAAACCATGGTAAACCATAAATCATAATGTACATGTAAGTATATATATAATATGAGTCTACGATAGTCTCCCATCGCCAACATTCATTATATAAAGTATATAATATCAAAAACCCTAAATGACAGCTTACATCATTAACCATTGAACCGTCCTCTGGACCCGGCCTTCGCGTCCGACAGCCGCTTCTCGGCTTGCTGGATCTGCTCGGCCTACCAATGAAGGTGCCACAAGACCTTCAGTAATGGGTTGGTAGTGCTTAAAGATGGTCAGTAATCATGCTTGGTATTGCTTCAACCTGGTCAGTCATCATGCTTGGTAATGGCTAAGAATGGTGATATATCATGATCAATGATAGTAATGGTTCATAGTGAATCATGGTCAAGAATGCAGGATAATGAGCAGTAACAGTCGAAAACAGCCACCTTGTGATCGACATTGATCGACCAAGTGGGGAAATGCTCCATTAAATTCAATTGACAATGCAAAGAAGATGAAGAGATATAATTGTTGGTTATTATCATACCCTATTATCAACCATTATTAGCCATGATTGTTGGTAAGAGTAGCCTGACAAAAGCAGAAAAGCTGTATGCTCCCAAGGAATCCACATGAAGGCTCCCACTTCCTCCACCCAAATCGCTCTATGCCAGGCATGAACTTCCGGTAACACGGGCGACCTCCTGGTAGCCGTAATCTATTGAAACACTTAAAACAAACCCAAGGATTTGTGGCTAAAATGGGGGGCAAACCGAACCATCCAAAGATTCTGGGGTGAGTATGAAATCCAATGGTTTCCCCAGGGAGTAGGTTGCTCCGTTGCCGATATCCATAGACAAAGAACAGCCGAGACTCGTCCAAACATCATCTAAATTACATGCAAACAAACCCCATGAATGGACATACAAACCCATCGCATACATGCACAGAATGTAGGAAAGCCGCCGTCGCCACGAGCAAGAAGCATTCCATGCAGGGTTGGGGCGAGTCAGCCAGCACGGGCCAAAGCTGAAGGCTACGCCCAAACAAGATCACCGGAAAAAATTGGACAAAATCCAGGGTCTGGGCAAAAACCAGTCAAAAAGACAGCCAAGGAGGGGTAACGCAACTGAAGCCCACACTCTCTGAACAGAACTAAACACCCCAAGAGGATTTGGAGGATGATATGTTGAGGGCCAAAACAAGGGCCTGGGAGCGCCATCTTGGAAGCTGACTGGTGGTGGGCATCACTGAGCTTCCAGCGCGGTCTTCTACAGCCTTGGCCTTGGCGTCCTGAACTGCCTGCGATCCCGACCCAACCCGCTCGGTTCAATCGCCTGTAGTTTGGTATCTGGCTTTCCACCGAGATGTTTCTCATATTAACCATTGTATAGCAACAAACCAACCACTCTTAGGGGTCCAATACATTTCACCAACAAAGAAAAAAATGTCCGCATGTATCCAACAACGACTCACTCCCATACCCCTTTTGCCAGAGCCAGGGATAGCTTGGGACACTTAACGAATTGGTTGGTGACTTTTGTCCCAAGCTTGTGACATCGCCATCGCAACCCCATGACTGCTTCAGTGAATTCCTCATCGGCACCTGTTTGGCGTCCACCTGGATCTTCTGCAGGCCCTGGCACGGCTCGTCATATGTGCCAAGACAACCCCCAGCCAACCAATGAAACCAATGGTTTCCAATCCTAAAATGAACATTTTTTTGGTAGGTGATAGGTTACCCAATTCTGGCACATACCCATATGGGGGTTTCTTAAGCCATAGGATACCCTAAGAAATGGATGGTTTCTTACCAAAAATGGATTCGAACAGGATGATTTGGGGGTACTCCTATTCTGAGAAACCAACATATTGATTGATTAATAATAATATATAATAATCATTTTCATTCCATAAATAACCATTGCACTGGAAAAGATCCTATGGATTGTGATTATCCCGGACAGGACTAGCTAACGCCGTCCCAAAAAATGTTCAACTATCAGCTACACCAAAACGTGCGAAAGAATGCTGCACAGCTGCTCATTCAAAGATATCCCAATTTTTTCCCCTTGTCATTGCTATGATCATGGCCTTTTACGAGACCAGAATTACATGCATCCATCGAAAGATGTCCAGCAGTTCGCTTCACTGCCAGCACCTCATCGATCTTCACTTCAGCCGCTTTGTACAATTTCGTCTTGGCCTAGGCGCAACCCTGCCTCGCCTCAAAGAAGTGAATCCTGGCCAATTTGGAGATGTGCATTAATTACATACATATCTATCGAACTATATTATATACACAAAAATATATCTGTAATCATATTCATATAACATTGTACATACATGTACATACATACTTCCTTTTGCTAGACATATACTCTATAGACATACATAGATATTATTCAGATATATTCAGATATATACTTGTATACCTGCCATCTTCATCCACCTGACATTGGGATCTCACATCGCCGCCCAGGAACATCTCGGAGTTGTGGGGCCAGCGCCTGGCGCACGCGGTTCATCAGCTACACGGCAGGCTTGATACGTTGATGATGAGTAGCCAGGTGCCCTAGGGACATTTGCTGCCAAGGAAATTCATCAGAATTATCTCCTGAATGTTTTTGAATGTTTTTGAATGTTTTTGAATGTTTTTGAATGTTTGATTTCACTCAACGCCCCTGTGATTTCTACCTTTCAACGACTCAAGTGGAGACCGATGGCAGCTGAAAGCCGCGACCCAGGCCTGGTCCAAACGTTCTTTGGCCTCCTTCATTCGGGAGGCCTTGTCCACCGAGAGCTTGTCCTGAAAAGTTGCACTCCAAGGAGCTGGAACATCTACGTGGTACCCAACAATAGTGCTGTAAACCAGCGAGGATCATTCCTTAGGTTGTTCAATTATACGGGTACCCTTGCAATGGTGAATCACAGGGCTACCTCATCACCTCTGATCATCAACCTGGCTCTAAGGCTTTCATCCTGGCTTCGCGTTTCATTGCGAGTCACAGTTCGTCCCAGGCGTTCGAAGACCGGGGTGTGTCGTATGTACTTGTGATAGTTCCTCCAACCATCCCCATGGGAAAAGGATACCACCCCGCGATACCATGCCAAGACCCCATTCGAATGATCATTCCATGGTAAGTAACGATCGTGAAAAGTGTTAGTGTGAAAATAAATTGCATAATTGGTATAATGGCACGACCATCATTGATGGTATAATATGCTGGCAATCACCTTGGGTAATGATGATCAATAACATTCAACGGCCATAGTAAACTACACCATTGGGCTGTGATGGATTGGTAAATGGTATACCATGGCATACTCATTCTTATGCCAGCACTCATCTATGTTTGATCATTGACGGTTACACTGTTGAAAATCTTGGTGGGATGGCCTGGTGGTCGTAGCTTCTGATCCAGTGGTAAAAGCACTTTTTATTGACCATGAGCAACCATTATTGATCATTTACATCATAAAGATCAACAGCTTTGCCCAATACGCAATGCTTGGGCACCACCATTCGCGCGGTGCCAAACGCGCCTCGATCTGTTTCAGCTGTGCAGCGACTTCCTGGTCAACCTCGCGACGTGACGTCATGAATGATGGAGGTTCATGATGGCTCATAAGGGTGAAGTTGCTGAGGTTAATGAGTGGTGAATAGCGACCAAAGTTGGAGTCGTTGGTTGACAAGGGTTCACGAGGTTGATGACAGTGATATACAAAGGTTGATGGCTCACAGACAATGGCTATTGATGGTTAATCCTGGTCCGTGAATGTTCATGATGCTTCATAATGTTTCATGGTGGTCGGTACTAAGAGGTACTAATCCGCAATAATTAACTTCCTCTCGAGGATCGGTTCTGCTCCCAGAACCCCCACGATGATGAATGAGTGACTTCGGCAATGGCTCAGGCGACCAAACTCTACTGGGTTTTGTGTCAGCTTTACTAGGCGTTACGTCAAGTGTACTCGGAAGCCTGGTGCCATTTTGCACAGGGACACCAAAGGCCTGAAGATGGCATCTTCCAAGTGTGAATCCATAATTGCGGATCCTGGATTCATTCTGTAAGTTTCTAAGCTGGAGGGAGTACAGCTGACACTTTTCAAATGGCATGCAAACAAATCCCCCAGGCTACGTGGTATTCCAATGACTTACTACAATTGTGTATTGCCATGTTGGCCTACCAAAGGTCACATGTCATGTCTATGCCCATGAAACAACTCATTGTTGCAGCATACAGTAGAGATCTCTGCCGCTGTTGCGCATCACCCCATACTATCATACTGTAGATAGTTGTGTCACTTGTGTCCATGAATGCTGGTACTCTCTACTGCCAAGGAAAACTTCCAGAAGCACCGCCAGCGCCTCGCTCTGCACTGCATTGATCTCTGCTTCCGCCTGGATCTTCAAGTGGAAAACATTTGAACACATGAATGCCGTAGCAGTATGAGCAACTGATTTTTTGGGGCAAATAATTTCATTCCAGTCATGAACGAAATCACCAGCTCAGCCATCCCTACCCATCAAATGCTATGGTTGGTGAGCTGCGGATCCAAATGCGATCGGTTTGGGATTCGCGTGATGAACGAAGGGGAATCAACCATCAACAAGGGCACCCACTCCCACCGTTCGTGTACTGTGCATGTACGCCCAGTATTTCTTGGGTCCTCCCCTCAGTGCTTGGTCCAATCCCCATGGCTTTGATGACCATCATGAGCTCCACGCTGTTCGGCCTCAGCCTTCAATCGCTTCTCCTCTTCTTCGATGGCTCGTCGTATGACCTTGGCTCCGAGTATCTCTGTGTTCCCTCGAAGCTGTGAAACGGAGAACATCGAGATGCTCCTCCCTTGCTTCCAGATGCTTCCAGTGCGGTGGATGATTCTGTCAGGAATTCGAGCATCACCCGTGATACTTCATAGATTGCAGTCATCCCCAATCAACAAGCTGACATGCTATCAAATGATGACCGTTTCTCAAACGGCCTCCAGACCTGCCGATCTTCCCCGTCAAAAAAGAATGGTGGAGAAAACGTAACTGCACTCCAGTGAACATTCCAGAAATGAATGACCCATGCGAATCTCACACCTTGGTGCGTTCGGATTCCCCCCCCACTTGTATTATCCCCTATCTATAATGGGCAGAAGTTAGCCCGCTATCAAATGCTCGTGAAGGCACGATGTGAATTTATGAGAACCAAAGATGATGCACTCATCAGTTCTAGCAAAATCAAACAAATGCACCATGAACAGCTGACCACATTGAGGCATGGTGCGCTGGTCACAGATCCATCTGAGTTAGCGGCACTTTGTGCTTGCTCCAAATCTGCTTCCTTAGCAGAACTAGCACAGCAACAGGCCATAGGATGCCATTGCCAAGTCGTGAAAACCCCACAATGCGAAAAGTTGCTCCCCAAGTTCCGGGCGCTGAAGGGGGTACCACTGGTGGGGTTCACGACATGCACACAGCAGGACATCAACGAGGTAGCGGCAGGTAGCATGACATGCAAACTGCATGACATCGTTCACCTCTCAGTGTCTGGATTCATTGTTATCTGTTACCTGCCAACGAAAGCTGAGTGCAACAGGAACTGGTTTTGCCATAAAAGTTAGCTAGAAAAACACGGATCTTGACAAACAGAACATCAATCATTAAGGTTCAGGATATGACTCATGTTAATAGAATTTAATAGTAGTTTGAAGGATATAAACAAAGAATATTATATATACATCAATAAAAGTACTAACCACAAAAAGCAACAACAATGTCATAGCATATAGATGTAACAATCGTATACAATCGTCATTGTCAACCTGAATTACCTTGTTGATGCACACACGCACAGACACACACAAATTGATCCTCTAAGGACTCCGCCGCTGCTTTAACTTTTGCTTCCGCCTCCTGCTTGTTGGCTCATGGGAGTCCATAAATTGGGTTAGTCACAGCTGTAGGCCCTGGCGAAGGTAAAGCGAAGATTTCGCTGTCGCTTTTAGCTTACAGCAACCATCGCAGGAGTTGCAACCAAACTCAACAAAGTCTTCACTGGGAACTGCAAAGTAGCGGTACTTTCGCAATTGAAGGAGTGAAACGAGCACTCTTTTGATAGTACGAATGAGAACGATGAAAGCGCTGATGATGATCCTAACAGGGGTTGATTACCAACAAGAGTAGAGAACTACCTAGAGATTCTCAATAATTGCTATACATTGATCCTCAATCAGCAACTGCAATGCTCGCAATACTTCAACCATGAACCGCTGGACCTCTGCAATTCGGAGTGGATTATAAATCAACCTATCACTGGGAGGAGCCCACATTCATGAATATCGTCGCTGTGTCGAGTCCTCGGAATATGGAACATTCCTTCCTGACAAAAAAATACCTCCACAACGATTCACAACTTCGATTCTCAATTAATGCTATGAATCTTAGATCACCAGTTCAACTGGGATGTCTCCGATTCAAGGCGAACAGATTGTGAATACTCAAGATAAAGAACCATTGGACAGGTTTTCAAATCAGCAAACAAATAGAATTCAGCATGTCACAACCAGCTAGCGGAAACTCCTATTCTCTTTGCATATACAGTATCCCCCGAGGTCCTTGTCGTCCAACTTTTTTGGAGTCGCCTTCTCCTTCCCGTCCTGGCAACGTAACACGGACCCTACGTTTTGCTACTCTCTTTTTTGTTGAACACCCGCCATTCTTGAGAATACAATACTATAGTAGTTGTGAGTTCACGCATAGATGCTGTACATAGATAGATTATATAATAGGTAGCAAGACAAAAAAAGCATTGATGTCCCGACAGATCACCGAAGATGTGATCCCTGTTCTTCTGGTTCTGATTTGTTTTGATTTTGTTCTGCTGGATTTACCAACCGCTTCACCCGGTACTGACATATCTTGTATGCAATGTAGACTGACCATTTCCACCCGGAGCGTATGGTTCTTCGTTCGTTTTTCACAAAAACGGTACATCATCGGCCGTTCAGAGATGTCCTTCGAGCTGCCAGAGTAGCTGCTACTTCTCGAGCCTGCACAGAAAAGGCAAGGCTCAAAGTTGAGCACCCTGGGAGTCCCACCGTGCATGGCCATAGTTGACTTATTGGCGACTCTCTGTGGGTGCATGATTCCACCATTCAAATTGCATGGTGGACGCGGTTATGAGATGCTGATCTACGTAAGGAGTCTAAGGTGGATGCTCACCATCTCAGCAATGTCATCGTAAGCTGAAGAGTGGCATATAGCCTGACAACAACCACTGACTTATCCCCAAGAACATACAAAATGTATCAGAGATCTCATGAAGCAACTGCTTCCTCTTACTACCTCTTGTCAATGAGTCTATTTCTGGTCGAGCTTCAGAATCCAATCCTGAGCAAAAAGAATATGTTAAAAGAAGGCATGCAGTTTGCCCGCGCCCAAAAATGCTGAAGGTTTGCACTGGTCAACTGCTGGTACTGTAATGGTCTTGACATGGTTCGTAGGTCTTAAAGCCCCCTAAAGCAACGACGCAAACCAACAGTCGTGCGGCCCCCCGATAATTATATATTCAAGCTTGCCGCTGAGTCATGCACTGCTGAACTGCTCACCCCGTGAAATCTGCTTGGTTTCTAGATGTTTCTAGATCCTTCCGATGATGGATTCTCATCACCAGGTGACCGCAGGACCCATGTAGAAGCAGCCCCATGCGATGCATTCGCCTGATGAGCGCGATCGCGATCGCGAACGTCGTCTGGAGCGCGAACGCCGTCGACGTTTCCTTCTCTTGTGACGCCGTCTCCTGGCCGCAAAATCGGGTAAAAATGGTCAATGACCAGGAAACACTCGGGAATACACTGGAAGTAGTAATGGGAATATAGTGGCTGGATGTGGCTATTTGATGGTTAATGATGCTTGATAGCCAGCACTTCCCAAGATCCACGCTTTGCCAAATCCGAACCTGTCCCGGTTCCGGAAGCCACCAGTGAATTGTGGGAAGTTGTGAAGCCAAGCAAATCACTTTCCATGCGGCGACTCGCTTGGCTGAACATACAAGCCGGAAATTAAGGAAAATCAGTAGGAGAAAAAAACGCCATAGTGGCCAGAGACAAAATTATAGTCAATTGTATTCAGCGTTAGCATTACTATATACTATATAAATACACACTATATATACAAACAAAATATAGAAGTTTATCAACTATGTCCCGCCCAAAATCTTGAAGCAAAAGAGACTCCAGCTAGCTCAAAGATGCTCAAACTATATCAATCTAGTTTTCCTCAGAAACATCCTGCCTGGAGACACTTCCTTGATTGTCAATCTATTCATTCCAGGTCTCCTTCTGTGGATGTCGTGTTTTTGTTTGCACGTGTTTCCTCTCAGAAAAAAACATCTTGATGGTTGTTTGCATCTTTTTGCATCTTTTTTGCATCTTTTTTGCATGTTTTTACTTGGCTGTGGGTCAAAACCCTGTACCCCTGGTTCCCTATCATTATCCATCATTTTCCCTCTAGTTTGTTGGTTATTATCCACCATTATTGGTTGGTTAATATTGACCCATGGCCACTTGTTTGTGGATGTTTGTTGATCCATCGCTGTTGGAGAACCTCCCTTGATTTTCTGGCCGCGACACCTGAGATCGCTGTCCTGCGATCCCGGCTACGGTGTCTCCTCCTTCGCCGTCGGCTACCTGGCAGCGCCACCGGTGACAGGTGGAACCGCTGGGGAACTGGCCAACCAGTGACGTGCACAGCGTGGTATCGTAAATGGTACCTGGTTGGTGGTGCTTCACCACCCCTATGAAAATAGGCTTCTCAACCAACCAATTGTTGATGATTAACTAGGGAAAATAAAAAATGTTTGAAACCACCAGCTAGGTATCATCACTGCTTGCAATTTCCAAATGGAAGGAAGACTCTGAGAAGTAATTGTGAGAACTACTGGCTTTCACTGAGCCCCTTCTACGGCTGGATAGGCACTCCCTTTGCTGCACCCAGGTGCACAACTTGTGCCAGCAGCTCGGCTGCGGCTTTTGCTAGGACTTTGGCTGCCTGACTGGTGGTTCAATATACCACTGAACCAAGTGCACATCCGCAACATATGCTTGTGCAGAAATTTGGGCACCTGAAACCATTCAAAAGCCGTGGTTTTCCCCACTCCTGGTTCTTCTAGGACTGGCATACCAAAGGTCAAGAATGGCTTCAGAAGATTGGATACCCATGATTGGGAGACCTCACAGTCATTGGCAATTTCCTCATTCAATTTTATCATTTGGGAGATGGTCAGGGGTACGATCCATTTATGGATACCTTGACCGTCGCCTACCCCAGAAAATTTGGTGAAAGTCCCAAAAAAATCAAAATACTGGGCATATAGGTAGTTGAGGGTCAAGGTTTCCATAAATGGGCATTATATAATACCTTGGGTATCCCCATTTCAGGCACTGAAAACAACCCTGCCACGTAGACCAGTGGAGAAGCTGAGGTACCGACTACTGCCGCCTCAGAGGTGCACGGAGCGCCGCAGCCAACGATGAGAGTTTAGGGAGGGCCTCCCTAGCCTCCACTTGTTTAAAGGTAGTAATTAGCCATGGTCTACTATATTAACCATAATTAACATCGTTGATCACTATATATGACATACCACTTAATTGTCGATTAATTGTTCATCAACTATCATCAACCATAATTAATTAGGCATTAGCCATCACTGGCAAAACGCTCATCATCGTGTGATCTGGCGCCCACCCCAAGGACCCCAGAATGCTGATCGGAGTTGGGTGCTTTCCACGGGTACCACTCAATCTCCAGCGCCAATCTTGAGATCATCTCACTGCTTCAATGCCATGGCTTGAGCCAAGGCGCTGTAGCTCCCGTTGTCCTTGCGCTTCTGCTCCAACTTCATGAAGTCCTGGCGCCGCTGCAATGGCTCCCTTGAGGGCGAAGCCAAGTGCCGCCCCCTCCTGAAGCAGTCGCTGCTCATGACGATGAGGGTCGTAGAATCCCTTCCCGTACTTGTCACAGAAGTCCCACCTCAAAACACGGCTTGAGGAAAGGAAGGAGCTATTAATCAAAGGATGAAGGTACCTTGAGGTAGAGAAAAACCAACTATGAATCAAAATCAATCGCTCAAATTGCGATTTGAAAGGAATGGACTTCTTGGACTCAGAGTCTTAAGAGAGGAATCATAGACCTCAAAGGAGACTGCCCCCGCACTGAGTTCCTGGCCACCTTTCTTTGAAACTCTTGGATTCTCGTTGTCCACGTTTCACCTGAACCGGCACTTGGATGATGGCCGGTACTTGTGGTCATGGTGTTGGCAATTTCAGCTATAAGTTGGATTACGTATTGTAATCACTTCAGGGTTGGTATGTTGAGCAAGCTGGTATGTTTAGAAAGTTCACGAGCTAACCATTGACCAACTAAGTCACGCAATGATACGAAAATCTTTGAGTTGGTGAGTTGGCGTTTGGCTGTCACACACAGGGACCATCTGTCGCGGCCTGATCAGCGAGGGACTCTTTGGATGCTCCTGAAGGCAGCTGCTCTGAGGGGAACTGTGGTGCTGGTGATGGTTAAGCTATGTTGAGAGATGGGAAGGCCAAGAATTCCCAAAGGTTTTTATGCTAAGGTCATGAATTCCCTATAGTTATTTTTCCTACTATCATCAGTTGAGTGATCTTCCCCCATTCAGGGTTAACAACCCATATTGACCTCGGCTCCCCATAATTGAGCATGGTTCTTCTTGGATGGTAAGAATTCGCTGTCCCTTGCAAAACTGCACCCCCATTTCAAGGATGTTCAAGGTTTGCAACGAAACTTCCTTTTTGCCGTTCAAAATTCGCCAGATGGTGCTAGCTGAGGTCGCAGCCTTCCTTTGCTCCGTTTTCAGGCCGCTTGGCACTTGCCCTGACACAGTGCAGCTGCGCCCAAGGCATTCGGCTTGCGCTTCAAAGGTCCATGTCTTCCGTCCCTCGCCCAGTGCCAAGCAACTTTTCTTGCGCATTGCAGGCGAGCTGATCTAGGGACTGTATCTAGCAGCCATAAAGATATCCAGATGATATACACTTCATACCCATCTTAGTTATCTAGAACCTTGATGGCCGTGTTTGTGTACGAAACAAGAATTTGGCAAACTCGCCCAGTGAATTTCTGGCACTGTCGGTTGAACAATTGCCATCATCTGATTCTTTATCATGGAGTTTCCAAATGTTCGGTCGTAGGTGGATCCACAGCTTCGATCTGCGAGGGTTAGGAATAATTTGTTGGTTGGTCGATGCTTTCACTTCTATCATTATTAGCTATAAACCAAATAACGGTTGAATCAGTATTGAACTATTGACTATTATTGGGCTAATGATGGTTAATGAATATGTTACACTTGTGACAAGCTACTTCCATATGTGAGTTGGTGAACGCATGCAGGGGCGGCCGAGCCAACTTTCGCCCGGCCACCGGCATTGGCCACGCCGGTGGTGCCAACTGCGTGAATTTGGGGTCCAAGAGTTGGGTGCTCAGCGATACCAGAAGAAACCAAGAGAGCCAAAACGAATAGAATGTGACAGGCAGGGTGGTTGGCTGATTTGTTGGTTGATTTGTTGGTTGGTTGGTTGATTGGTTGATTGGTTGGTTGGCTGATTTGTTGGTTGATTGGTTGGTTGACTGATTGGTTGGTTGGTTCATCCAAACCAAGAAAGCCATACGCATTGGTGATCCCTTTCAACTTTGAGCGGTACCCAACTGATGCAAACCAGCAGCATTTGGCTACAAACCTACAGACTGCCGAACTACCAGGTGCCCTTTGTGCTCACTGCTCACCGCCATAGTCCTTCAGGGTGCTGCTGACTTCCCTCCGGCCACAGTGGGATGTCCCGGCGTCCTCAATGAACTGACCCATCCCATCAATGACCGCGACGACATCTGCAATGATTCATTGCTGCGTCGCAGGACACCGCAGGAAACCAGGCTGCCAACCGACAGTTACGTAGCCGTTAATATGTTACCCTCGATCCATAGCTAGGGTTCTCCATACATGGCCCATCCGTGGCTTGCATATACCCCCAAGATGCTGTTGGTTCCGTGTTCAAAATGACTGCTTCACTTGGATGTCACCACCGTTTCTTGAAGTCTTTAACCACTATTCACCATTGTGAACTGTGGTGACAACTAGATGCTGATCAACCATTATCAACCATGGTCATTTTCAGCAACATGAGTCGGTAACACTATTGACAATACCATCAATCATCAACCATCAACACAGCCATGAGCCAGCCATGATCTCAAAAAATTCACTATGGATTATCAACCATATCATGATTCACTACGTCAACCATCAACCATGATTTGCAGATTACATCAACCATCAACCATCAACCCCTAGTGATTTACATTTATTCACCACATCAACCATCAACACAGCCATGAACCAGCCATGATCTCAAAAATTTCACTATGAATCATTCATGATTTACATGTATGTACCACGTCAACCATCAACCGTGGACACATGGCACCATGGGTCTGCAACGGCCACCACTCTCGCGGCTGGCGCTCCTCCTGGACCGGTTCCTCTTCTTCCAGTGGAGGACCTGGCACTCCTGGGCCGTCGTGGCAGCCCTGGTGACCCATGGTGAAGTTGGAACCAGGTTGGTCACCAGGTCGGTCACCAGGTTGGACAACCTGTCAATGGAGATCTCCTTTCATGAGATTTATGAAACCAATAATAAGCTACTATTCTGTTCAAGACCAGCTTTGACATTTAGGGTACGAACCCTTCAAATCGCTGTGTGGGATTTGGACTCGTACACTTCTTGGGGATTGAACCACTTGACAAAAAGGTCTGTAAAATGTGTTTAAGACTACTAGGGCTTTTTTAAACCACCAATGAGTATCTGATAGGATTCAAAAATTTGGACAAAATTGGTACTTGGGTGCCCCAAGGGGCCAAATTATATGGTTTGTTGATCAATATGTTCGTCAGAGCAAACTTTGTGAAGTGGCCCATACAGATTCCCATACACGCGTGTCCCCAACAAACAAATGCAAATCTTCCAAGCTCAGGTGGCTTTGCAGTTGGAATTTGCTAAGTTCAATCAAGTTCCAAACAGATGTGTTCCCTATATGGCTGTGGGTCAAAACCCTGTACCCCTGGTTCCCCTATCATTAACCACTGTTTTCCCTATAGTTGTTGGTGGACTTATCCCTCATGAAATTGGTTGGTTAACTGCTTGACCCAGCTCGCCATATACCAACCCCAAAACCTCATACTTTACAAAAAAGACGACCAACGGTCATGGATCTCCTTATGGATAAGCCTCCCACACTTGGGTGAGATGGTTCTGCCAGAGATCATGGGGCACAGGGGACTTCTGGGCATCACAACCAACATCATACAGAATAACTGAATCAATGGTTGGGTTATGTTCCATAACTTGCTCATTTTGCTGTGTAGCGACATCATTCTGGCCTATGGAACACGAAAAGCTACAGTTCTCCGCATGATCAAGAAAAACGACAGCATGAAGATAGCAGTTCAGGACAACCCAAAAACATAGAAGTCGCTTAGAGTCACGTGAAACTTCAAAAAAAATTGCTCGCAGCTGGCCTCCACCGGAGACACGTGCTCCAGTGGCCAAACGATCAACAACCTGCGGCATGTACCGTCCAAAGGTTCACCCCCAGGCAATTGTCAAGGCACAATCGTAAGAGACGTGGTGGACTCCCAAGACTTGGTTTTCCCCGTCAAAAATGACCAGACTGGGAATGGTGTATGAGTGTGCTCAGTTTACGGAGAAAGCTATTGGAAAAAGCTACAGAGAAGCAGACAGAAGCGATGTTCAATCTGAGTGTCTTTCCAGTGATTTGGGGGTTTCTCAAAATAGGGAGCCCCAAAAATGATTGGTTCATTACTACAACTGGTTTACAGTGGATGATTTGGGGGTACCCCTATGACTTGAGAAACAGCCATTTGAATTCCCCTCTTCACTACTTCTCCTACTCAAGCAGTCGCTTGTGACTTCCCTGACTAGACGACTAGAGGAGAGGGATCTTCACTTGTTCGCAACTGTCAGCTGCGTTGAGGCCAGCACATTCGTGATCCGTTTGCGGAGCTTCAAAGTGTCCTTCCAACAGCGACGGTGCTTAGTTGATATGACAAAAACCAACCAAGTCACTACAATGACTAGGATATAACACAGGGAGTATATCATAAGGATGACTAGAACATACTCACGGGCATAGGTTGTCATAATAACTCCCAGGGTAGTATGACCGACAAAACCGTTGTCAATCTTTGGATTAAAAGTGGCCACGAAGAAACACCATGTAGAATGTTCAATTTTTTTCTGCGGGTCGTAGTCCCTCTAGTGAACACCCCTTCCAGAAATGGACCAGCCTTTCGTGGCATGTTCAGCTGCCCATCACCATACCTCTGTCATCCTCTCATGCTTTTTTTAATGTCTTTTGAGATGACAGACCTGCAGCTATCTCTGCAATGTGCCATGCTGTAAGTTGGGTGGTGAGAAAGGGACCAGGCTGCCCTGGGTTCGAATGTCCCTACCATGAGTCCGTCTTGGCATACTGTTCTATGTGCTTGGCACCTACTCCTCCCAGCCAGCCATCAGTACGACAAGTTGAAATTCACATGTCAACTGAAAAATGATGCACAAAAATAGTTGGTTGAATGCCAAATGACCCCAACCATCCTCCATGTCACTGGCCTTGGCCGTGGGTTTCACATGCTTGGCCAGCACACACCTCTTTGAAAAACATTATCTACATACTCATGTCATTAAAGCATAAAAACAAACATAAAAAGTACTTGTCGCTATCGGATAACTGCTCCAGAGACCTGTTCACCATATCAACTGCAGCAACCCGTCCTGTGGGATCTTCATGGGTGGTGGCAGAGTGTTACGATCTTTGACACTTCGCGCCTTAGCAAATCAGCTCCAGGTGTATATTGGTACGAAAAAGATGCCCTAACAGAAAGAGAGACAACAGAGAGGGAGAGAGAGGAAAACGATATCATTGTGTTTGCATGTTTCATATTATAAAAGGCGCTGCAAAGGTAGAAAGAGCCACGATATGTCGGGATACTATCTGGAAATATCTGGAAGGCTTGTGTTGCTATGCACAACCCCGCGTTGATCACTGTGCCCAAAGGAGACACTTGGCCAAAAAAAGCCTCTTCGACCAGGTATCCACACCAGAGAAGTTCGCAGGAGATGGAGCAGGGACGTGTCTACCTGCAAAGTTTCAAAGGGATAGGTCCAGCCGTTTCCCACCACCCAGTTGTAAGGTAATTGTAGCCATCCCACAGACATCATGTTGGTCAGAATATGCTGCTTAATGCTTTTGTGTCTGCAGACCAGGAATCCCGAAAGCATTCTAAATTTCAGACGCTCTTTTGATGATAAAAGAATTGCTGTGAATAATAATGCGTAATTCCATTGCAGATATTCTTTTGACAATAAGGCATTATGTTTGAATCCAAGCATGCAAAGACTCTCTGAAATCACCAGCTTCTCCAAAAACTGCTGTTCCCGTGACTTCCACACACGTGGACGCGGCCGGGCTCCAAAATCCTGATCAACCAGTATAGGGCTGAGATACCAACAATGAGAGGCTATAACCCAAGAAAAACAGTTTCGGGATGTGGCTACAGGCAAATGACCAGAAAAATGGTTGATTTGTCATCATTTATGGTGGTTTTCTGACATTTTCCGGTAAATCATCTGGGTGATATAAGAGCCAACCACTAACCACTAACCACTGGCATGTCAAACATCAGCACCCAGAACAACTAGCAAGAGCTATAGCACCTAATAGCAGCTGGAAATCAGTATCCGGATCTGATAATGATGAAGGAGTGTAGTAATGAATACCGACATGCCAATCATAACAAGAGCTATCGTCCATCCATGGTGACAATTGCCAGCAGACGAGAGCTCTAGCAGATACAAGAAGAACATGTTTGGTTTCAACGAGAAAAAGGATACATTGCCGCTCATCCATAGTTCTATAAGAGTCCTGAATTAATATTACTATCAAAATGAGCGTGCTAGTAGCTACAATACTAAGTACAGCAATCGGCCTGAGAATCATTCAAAAAATAGGCATCATTGCCATAGACAAATTGATCACCATCAATGACCAACATCAAAAGTAATACTCACTGTCACTAGTTGACAGCCCATAAATTGATCATAAACAGTATAGTGAGCAATAGTGAGAAAGTGACAAAAGACTTCCGTCAAACACTATACACTACAATTTTACGAGTAGCTCAGCAATGCATGATAAACAACAAATAGCCGCAGGTTTTTTCCCGTCAACTCAATCATCTACAATAGCAACCCATGATAAACAATAGATGACAAACCACGATAAACAATGAATTACAATCACTGGTTGTAGCCCATCGCTCATGATAGCCATAGTAACCAAATTGGGTGGTCTCTCAAAATAGGGGCACCCCAAGTCGTCATCCGGTTTATTGATCATTTTTAGTAATAAACCAACCATAACTTGGGGGTCCCCAACCTGGCTTGAGAAACCCAACTAGTAGTCGTTTACATAGTTGTCTAACCATGATTGTTGGTCATTGATCCCCATGATGAACCAATCATTTTTGGGTACCCCGATGGCTGGAGAAACCCTCTTTACATAGTTGATATATCCCTCAAAATTGTTGCTTATTATCCCCAACTTATCAATCATCAAAATCCCCTTTGAAACCATTGAGAAACCATCATATATATATATATATATATATTTATTTATATTTATATATAGTTGTTGTTTACCGTTATTGTTGTGGATTATCTCCTATTCCAAACCATTACGATCCCCTATCAGGTGGTTTATTCAAACAAAGGTACCCTCAAATCCTCCAATAGTAATCATTATCACCAAAAAAACAATCATTGTTTGGGTTCCCTATTTGAAGAAACCAGCACATAGTTGGTATATCCCCCACTATTGTTGCTTATCATCCCCTATTATTAACTAGTATTAACCATAATTGACCCATAACCAACTTGACCACGTGAGGTCCAAGTTGAGGTCCGTTGTCTCCGGCGCCTTCTCCTCCCAGCCCTGGTCTGTGGTATCACAGATCTCGGGTGAGAAATGCCTGGCGGGGACGGACCCCTGGGAACTTTCGAAACGAACTGCTGCTTAGGGTGGACCCGAACCGAGTTCTAACAACCACGATCAGTTGTTAATGCTGTCATGTCTAAATATAAACAAAGATATCAATGTAAATGTAAATATAAATAATTTAAATACATGTATATATATATACATATACATATGCATTACATATACTGATATGAGCATGTTTAGATATCATGATTAATATTCTATGGTTAGAGGATTATTATATGATCATGATTCTACTGCATACGATGATACAATATCTATGGTGGATATTTTGTGGTTTGTTCATTCTGGTGCCAGGCATGGATGATTTCCAACCAAAATGAAGCACCGGTGCCGGGCAATGGGATCGTCTACCGATGCAGAAAATTCTCGGGAAAAGTCTCTGTGGCGCAACATAGGCTCTCGGCTCTCGGTCTTGCCGGAGAGGGCAATGGATTGAACCAGGATGCACCGCGGAAACTTTGCCACATCTGAACAGATATTTCCCCATCGGACCTTCTGAGGACGGTGAAGTTCTCTTCATCAAGGCCGAATCTGAGTTTCACCAGCAAAAGCACCAGCCTCATTGCAGCTGTTCCGCTGCAGCTGCAGACTTCCGTTGACTGTCACCCATCTTGTTACACAGTGATCCAAGCCAAAACACATCGAGGGTGGACCATCTAAATGCACCCGGGACAAGATCCAGACTTGCAGATCACATGTCAACTGGCACCCAAATTCAGTCCCCGACTCAGTGGCAGCTGAAAGATGGCAGGACACCTGCTGCTGTGGCAATTTTCTGGTGAATGGGCTTGGAAGCTGGTGGCCTGAAGCCCT
>VSDK01027840.1:111018-129881 GCA_009767595.1 Symbiodinium kawagutii | reverse complement strand
TGGCTACCGAAGAAAAAGGCTACCCCCAAGCGTGTTGTCTGTTCCAACGTTTGAATCATTTTGGGATACCCAATCTGGACAAACAGTCTGAAGTTGCTAGACCATCTTTAGGTAAAAAAACCACCAGAACAACTCAACTTGACAACCACAATGACAAACACAGCACGCCCACTACTACCGCAATAGCAACAGCAACACCAACAACCAAACCACAACCACAACCACAACCACAACCACAACGATAAGAAGCAATGATGACGGCAACAACAACGAAAAAAATGTTGGCAACTTGGCGACACCACGCACACATCCCTGCAGACCCAGCACCGTTCGGAGAGCTTGCTCTACGTCATCAATACCGTCGGTTAGCAGAATCGTCTGCTCGAAGGTGAGATTTAGCCTCGAGTTGGGTCCCGTGTCAGGGCAACAGGACCGTGGAATACTGGGCAGGAATGCTGACACAACCAAGAATTGGTGCAATATATATATATATATTGCATTGTTGACATAACATTACATAACCGAAAACAGGAGTTGGAAAGGGGCATCTTGCTGACGCAAAGCTTTTGTGGATTTTTCGTCCCAAATCGTACTCACTTGGAGTCTTCTACGAGAATTTTTTTTTGTTCACACCTGTATGTATGTACGTATATATATATATATATATATATGTATATATGTATATATGCCAAGTTTGGTTTTTGCGACGCTTTCGCCCACGGAGCCAATCGATCAAGACTTGGCACGGCTTTCGCCACACTTTTGCGATGCAGGTTTTAGCTTTCACGGACACTTTGCAGTTTAAGCCGGTGCCTTCCCGAATACATAGGACTTTTGAACGCTGCTCACATGAATAGATGTCATATAGAGATATATCAGTAAGTATTGGTCCAGTACTAGCCTTCACAGAGACAGCAACTATACAACCATGCTGCGCTGGACAATCATGGAGATAAATCTGTGTATCTGATACATTGTGATTGCGGCTTCTTGGCGAGAGGTTTGGTTTCCCAAAATAGCAGGCATGAGTGATCATGAGTGCGGAGATCTACCCAAGCCTATATAGCAAACCAAGCATGTCTGGATGACAACCATGATGGCGTGGTGGACACCCCACCATGGGCTTTCATCTTAGCCGGTACTGGTGACATCATTTGGCACTGGCTCGAACCAGTCGTTGACGGAATTATATATAGGAAAAAAAGATCGAGGAGACAAGCAAATGCAACCCAAAAAAATGCCAAAAATGAGATCTGATGCATGTTTCTTTTTGTAATTATTTCTGGTGGCTTGGACATGTTCTGAAAAATTGCCGCGAAAAATGCATCTGTTTTCTAAATGTATTTCTAGTGGTTAGGAAATGTGAATTTTGGAAATGTCTAAGCCACAGAAATATTGATAGAAAAACGGACCTGGCTGTTTTTTAATGGGAAAACACAATCATAATATGTAGAAAATTCCATAAACAAAGGAATCCCTCAGCAGAACGATGTTTTTTAGTAAGTCGGTGACCATACCAAGAATTCGCAAGTGAACACCCCACTATGGCTGCATCCCTCCGACATAGCACGACCCCCAAAATCGGAGTTTTCGTTCCAAAAATGATGGCTTGTATGGTTGGCGGCCGCCTCCTTCTAGGAAGAGCCCAAAATACTCAAGCAAAACGGGGATCGGGTTAGAAAACAAACAAAATAATATGTCCCAACCAAACTGCTGCAAAATGGCTGATCCACTTCAGCACCGAATCGCCCGCGAATTCAGAAGCGAAACAGCAGTTTCTAAGCCCGCTACAAGGTGTCCAGGTGATTGAGGGGCGATGGATTTCGATCCTTGAAGCGCACAAGCCTCAGGAGCTGAAGCTGCATTCGCCATGGGTTCTTGATGAGTTCCCAGCCACACAAACCACAACAAGGTGCTTGTTGGGGTCAGCTCCCACGACGGTTGGCTTGGTGAGTCTGGGCCAGGAACAAGCGTTTCTGGATGACCCGGTACTGCTGTGTTCGATCTGCTAAGTCCTGTCCAGGCTCGATCCCAAGATCCTCCGAGTGCTGGGTACATGGTGGATTCTTAAAATCAAAGTACCCATAAATGGCTGGTGAATTGACAAAATCATTAATGGATGACTTGGGGGGTCTCCTAGTTTGAGAAACACTCACATGATGGTAAACCTGTGATTAGTATTGTTATCGGTGGTATCTGCATCAGACCATCAAAATTTCAACAAGCTTGCGACAAACTGTCCTTTTGAATATACAGTATTATCATTTTCAGATGGCACCGTTGTGGCTGGGGGTGTTCCATATTCACAACCAGAGAATTGTTTCCTTTGCGCGTTCATCCCGTCATCCTAACAGGCAACAGTTGGCTGAAAGCCTGCAAGCACTGCTTCCTTGGTAAATCTCAGAACAAAGATGAACAAAGTCCCTGGACATTCACCTCCTGTGTAAGCCAAGCCAAGCATACCCAAGCCACCTTCAACCACCTTCAACCCATAACCACCTGGTCTTTCCAGCCTTTCGGAGCTCGTCCAAATGTCTTCGCAGCTCGAAGTGATCGTCAATCAACGCGAAGTAGTCGTGCCTCGACGAGAAGGCGCGAGCAATGGAACATCTTTGAGAACACTTAGTACACGTGCTCTCTACTTACCATCCATCCTATCCTGTCCTATCCTATCCTGTCCTGTCCTGTCTTGCCTATTTTCTATCTATGTGATGTATATACTATGTATATATATATATGTAGATATATATATATATATGTAGATATATATATATATATATATGTAGATATATGTACATATATATATATACATATCATATCTATGTGTCCAAGTGTGTGTGTGTGTGTCAAGTTTCTACGTATGCATGTCTAATCACGTCTATATTTGTTGTCTATGTGTCTGCATACGCAGAGCGGTATAATTTACATATGTGTGCATGTATGCGTATGATTGTCCGTATGTGTACATGTGCAAAATATACGTATATATATATATTATGTGTGTGTGTGTGTTTTGTGTGTCCTAAATATTTGCAGGCATGTTCGTACGCTTTCACCTGATTCGCGTGTACATACTGTGTATGTGTGCCTGTGTCTGGTTGGTGGTGTCGTATTTCCTAGCAAGGAAAAAACTGCACATCTCTATCAACATCCATCAATCAATGTTGATGCCAAGAGAAAAGGAAAGAGAGGTTGAAACCACCAATCGGAAGCCGTTACAATTGAAGCTCCACCTGGCAATGTTGATTCATGTTTGTTAGGTGTGGCAAAGCACCAGATTCAAAGGCCATCCATTTTGGACACCAAAGATAGGGTTGAGCGCGACTGAGGACCGTACAACGGGAGACTGTCCTGAAATGTGATGAAGAAGGGCTCCTACAGCAAATAGCGAAGGTCCAGAGGCCATGATAGCATCAATGGCAAGAAGGCAACCAAAGGTCATCGGAATGGCAGGGTTGGATGCTTTTGTCTGCAAAATGTCCCAATATTGCAGGGCCGGATCTTCTAGAGTGATACTTTTGGTAGAGGTTGCTGATAGTTTTCGACACGTAGAAGATAATCAGAGCTTCTCAAAAAAAGAGACACTGACCCCAATCCACAGAATAATCGCTGTTCAAATGGTATGCCAGTTGTCATGGGTTAGGGCAAGCGAATCATCCCTGGGGTAACGCCAAGCACTTCACTGATGTTAAACGGCTACGGCGCGAGCCTCACCATCTGCAACTGCACCTGGCAGACCCCAGGGTGTCACTTGTCAACTCATAGCTGTGCTAAGGAACCAAATCTCTGACAAATAAATTGCAGATACAATAAAAATATTGGTTCGTTGCCCCAACTATCTACAATTTATTGGTTTGTTGCCCCAACTATCTATATACATATCTAAAACAATAAATTGTAGATAGTTGGGGCAACGAACCAATAAATTTCCACCAGCTATCTAGTGGCTGTTGCCACCTTGCGAGAATTAACAGACGCTTTGAACCCCACAAAACCTGTTCAACCTGCCGCTGCCTTCGCCTCCAGGACCAAAGTACTCATGAAGTCTGTTGCACAGCTCCTCAATGCGATCAGCATGGTGCGGATCTTTGGAGGTCCGAGCCATTACAAAATCCCTGCGCTTGAACTGACACCACAGTCACTGTGTAAAATCAAAAGAAAGCGTATTACTGGAAGAAGAAAACAGAGTGGAACAAATGTCTAAGAGTATTCGAAACATGTGCAGCTACATAGGTTTGGACAAATTTTCCTCTGTTGGGGGTCACACTAATCCAGGCAATCACAACATTCAAAGCATCACCCCTCAAATCTCTCTACCGTTAGAATACTTGGGTCTATCGAACAAAACCAACTCATACATCCATGAAGTAAAAGATGAACTGGAAAGATCGCTATGGCAGTGATCCAAATTTCGCCGCAATTCTCATGTTCTATGGCCATTCTCAGGCGCGCGCCTGGGTCAAGACCCAAAGGGCTGCAAACTCGCTGGCCTGAACACAGAAGCGGCCGCTGCTCTTCAGCCTCGGCCACAGTGAACCCCCTTGCGGATGATTGGAAGATGATCGGAAAATGATTGGAAAATGATTGGAAAATGATGATTGGTATGATGATTGGAATATGATGAACTTCCCAGCGATTTGAAATGTTCTCTTCTGAGGTTCTCTGGTCAATCTAGAGGATTCTTTTATCCATGTCCAGTCATGATGAAAAGCCTCGCCACTCATGGTGATTTCCGACGAAAAATCATCTAAGCATCGAAAGAGGATAATGTCAGCAAAACACATTTTTCCTCCTCAATGCAACACATCCAAGATGCCAGCCAAACACAAAATGGCAAATGTCAAGGCGTGAGGGGTGCGAGACACGGCCAATGGTGCTTCCGCATTTTCAAGAATCAACATCTATCAAACCCATTCAACCCCTAAACAAGTGTCTACGTTGCAAATGCGATGGTTTGGATTACCTACTACTTACCTTGAGACACCTTTGAAGCAAAGAAACACAGTCATGCAAGCCATCCTTGCAGAAAGTATCTTCTTAATTCTTCGTATGCTTTGTTTGAAGATGTTCAGACAGGTTTTCTCTTCAATTAATGCTCATCAAACTGGGCGCGATCATCAAACTTCCATGTGACTTGGCCAGTTCTCCGAAGCCACAAGTCCAAATTTGGGCATGTCGCCATGTCAAGAAAAAGAGGTGATGCTATGACTGCGGGTCTAAACCTGCACCCGGGGCCACGAACATGCCATGACCACAGGGCTTAGTCTGGGGATGTCTGGCATATCTTCACCGGAGAGTTCAAGTCAGCGCCGAGGCGCACAAGCACAGTCGCCTCCGTGCCGGACACGTACTGAATCGAAAGCAGGTTGGACCTCGCTCAGCGGTGGACTCCTCTTCGCGACCGGTTGCTGAACCACGGCCGCTGCTCAGCTCCCAACATGCCCTGGCTCAGAGATGCAGCCCTCGGTGGAGTCGCTGGTATCCCAAAGAAAACGCTATGGTTGGGCAACCAAATGGCAGAGGTCCACGTCAATCAACCTCCCATATGGCAAGTCAACAGCTGCCTATGGTCGAATTGGCAATGGTTTATCCATATGCACCTGTTGGTGCGCTTTTCTAGTTGATTGTTGTCATGCATCGGTTGCCCTTGGCTGCACTGTATGGAGGTGTCAACATAGATGTCCAACAAGAAATGATGGTTTCGCTGTCAGCAGAGGCAGCTACATGGAGATGCACAGACTTTGCCCACCAACTCTGGTATCAGCTGAGATGCACATGCGGCTGGTTGAGTAGTCCTGCAAACAAGGTCTGCAGCGGCGGAGGCTGCCTTGGCTTCCAAAGCTGATAGCCCAGGTTGCGGCTCGCCAGGCTTGGCTGGGCACCCACTATGTAGCAACAGGTGCCATCACGCGCATATTATGTTGTCAATCTGTATAGTAAAATTCCAGTATGTAACAGGTTGACAAGGAAGCCATCATGCAAGATATGAAAACAACAAATACTTGGAAGCATCCGAAGTGAATCGTTTGGATATTGTCATGTATTGTCAAGAAATTGATCATCTCTAGTACCAGGCATGACGTCTAGATGGTGCCTGTGCTGCCCTAAAAAGCGTGATTCAACTGGAGGCCCATCCCAAAAACAGGGAGGGTAAGTCACTGTCGTCCAAACAGGGCGTGGGTGTCCCTAGATTAGGCAGAACCAACTGCTTCTCGAAGTCATCGTTAAGAGTTTCGGGGCCGCGTCATTGCAAACAGCAGAAGACACAGGTAGCAATGACTTTAATGGGCACAGTGCTTTGGGGGAGCTAGCTCCAAATCTTGGTGTTTGGAAGAAAAGCGTGCGGCATGGCAGGTTCCGAGAATTGTGACCACCCTGGACAGAAGAGAGGTACCCAAGCCATCCCAAAATGGTCATTTGTAGTGGAGAGCGTGGAGTGTACGCATCTCAAGGGGAGCTACAGAAGTTGCACTGAGAGCCGGGCTTGTTGCAATCCAACTGGATCTTGTGGTTGGCATTCTTCACTGGAGGAATTGGCTTGGCCTCAGCCACAGCTCGACTTACCTATCCTCTGGGTAGCCCTTGTTGGTACCGATGCAGTTGTTGTGATTATCAACTTCCTGTGATTAGCAAGTCAGCTTGTATGCCCTTGACGACCCTTGGGGGCTCGACCACAAGAGCAAATGGCAAGCCAAAAGATGTTGCCACCGTCCGCGGCTCATTGTTCACAGAGAAGTACCTAGCGCACAACCAAGTCACGACGCGAAACGCACAACACCGCAAACTGAAAACCTATCCGAAGCAAAATCTGAACAACCCGCAAAACAAACAGATTGGACGTAGTTCAACAAAGAATGGTCCCAGTACAAAAAAAATGTGGCTTGCGAATGCTTGCGATGAGTAGATTCGCCTGGTTTGGGAAAAGGGAACGAAGAAGGACATGATTGGTCCACAAATGGTTGCACTATGTCGCACCGCCAATGATCCAAGCCATGATCATTGTTCATACAAGCCATGATCACATACACAATTTTTAATGGCGGATTCTTAAAAAATAGGGAAGCTCATAAAATGGCTAGGCTTAAGTATTATAAATAACCCATATTTGTTGGATGATTTGGGGGTACCCTGTCTTAAGACTGTGCCCCCAACTGATTCCCAGCTTTGCTCAACCACCCATCTTGCGGAGGCGCACGAGGCACATGCCATGACTTCAAGGCCAGAGCACAGGATCTTGTTCCACCTCAGCAGTGCTACCCAGGTAGCACCTAGGCCCCGCGGCTGCTACCGATCCTTCCAACCAGCTGAGCACCCAAGCACTCTGACGAGGATGGGCATTATGATGGGAGCACCTCCAGGTTCCACCTCCAGACATCTCCGAGTGCCACCGGTGCCCAGGGATGGGTTTTCATTGGGTTTCCCATGACCAACTTTGGGTTTCCATGATGGGTCAACTTTTCCATCCATGAGGTTCAAAACTCAGGATTTCCATCATGGGTCAACTTTTCAAAGCTGGCTTCACCACCACTGGCCGCCAGCCTTCTCAATAAAAATGGAGTTTTGAGAGAGGTGGAAGCATTGAGGCGCCTTGCCCGCAGAAAAACACTGCAAGTGGCACCGGTACTTCTGACTACCTCATAGGTTATTCTACTTGTTGCACGTTGTAATGTTAAAACAAAGATCCTGGTTCTGCGTGGGCCAAGCGGGGTTAATCCGCTAGTTCATCCATTCACAAGCTGATGTTCACAGGGGGAACTGCCCTTGACTCACAGCCATATTGTTCCAAAAAACAACTGATCGAGACATTGCAAAACTTAGGTGACTTGGTGCTGGTCCAGGAGAGGCTTCTCCGCGAGCCTTCAATGTAATGGATACCTCATTTCGACCACGAAAATGTGAAGCAAAACTCGGATCAGATAACATTTTCGTGGCAAAATAGATATGGCTTGAAAGTGCTCTAAAAATACTCCAAGCCCGAAATGCAGTAAAAATCATCCAAAACCGGCTGCGTTTTGTAGCTGTCACAATTTTTCGAGTGGTGCCCATGATCCGGTGGGGCAGCTGAGGGTCCTGCGTTCTCCACTGTCTTGCCACCGCCCAACGTCACGATAATGTGAACAGTAAGCTGCATCACCATACCTCACAGATCGTATCAGCTGCAGACTTTCCCTCGGAGACAGCTGCGAATGAACGCTGCGTCTATGGGGCCCTGGAAACCTCGAAGGACCTTCGTGATGAACTCAGGGCCCAACCGTCGGAGCGTCCAACGGGGTCATCCTTGGTGCGCTGCCCCTGCTGCTTTGCACTACCGCATCCACAACGCAACCATCTGCCAAGCGGCAGCATCACAGTCATCCTCATTCATGCCCAAATCAAGCATTTGAGGCACCTGAATGCAACATGAATGCAAGCATGCTCAGCCGCAGTATACTCCAATTTGTAGAGGTGTTTGGTTTTGAAACAAGCGGTGACGGCATATTGTCAAAGATAATTTATGGATGACTTTTGCTTACTGGGAAGTCTGACACTCTTCACTTAGTCTGCCCTACTAGTATTGCAGTAGTATCTTACAGTTTGATGATGGGGAGTTAGCCAAAACATGGTTCAGTATCATAAAAAAGCAGTGAGCTGGATTGACCCCGTTCACAGGAATCATAACCAAATAGAATACAACCTTTGACGAGGACACATGCAGTGTTCTCCCAAATGTCTTGACACTTGCGGTCATCGTGCCAGTCTTTTGTGCAAAGTCTCTATTTAAATCTTTCAGAAACATTGTTTCGTTATATTTTCTACAATGAACATGGCAGAATGTTGATGACCGGAAACGGGAAGTTTACCTACTTTTTTGATCCTTTAAGTGATCCCAAGAGAAATGTACAAAAAGTACAGGAATACCTGCGCTTAGTTTTCTCCCTGGCCATATGGGCCCCAATATGTTCCAAAACAACAGTCATCAACCACAACATCGAAGGATGGTCTTGTTTGAAGCACCGATTCGGGACCCATTCATTTCGTACCTGTGCTTCAATTGCAAGGCTTTCTTCTGGCTCGGCGGCTCCATCGCCATGCGTCTGCCTGGGCCATTGACCCCACCAAGTGATCAAGCCGGGGTGCAGGTGGAAGTTTCCAGCTTCTAGTGGAAAGAGCTGGATCTTTGGTGCAACCTTGACACCAACTAGGTCTTAGGTATACTTCACGGTCCAGTCAATATATTGGTCCGTTGTATCATCATTTTTTTTTTCATCGTGCTTCAGCAAAGCAAAGGGAGCGGTCCATAAATGGGTCTTACCATGCTGTACCTATGTAAACTACATGCCAAAAATGATGCCTCTTGGATACAGGAAAGGCACCCAATTTCAGGGTGCACCAATGGACTAGTTCCTGGGTGACTGAGATTCCGGCCGAATGACTCTCAATAGCTCCTGGGGGAGCTGAGGAGCTCCGTGGGGAGGTACCCCTATTGGATGTCAACAGATCGGTGTCGTCATGAGGATCACTCACCCCACAGAAAGGTCTGTGTGGTTCCCTATAAGGGGTGGTTGTACTGGTTCCCCCAAAACATCCCCAAATGATCATCATTAATAGGGAAACCAACAGCTATGGGGGTACACCGTCTATGTACGAATCCAGCAGAGCCACTGCGTGCACAACGTGGTCGGCGGCGGCCAGTCCTGATGCTCTTCTTCCATCTCGTCGTAATTCAACTCCTGGCTGTGGACAAATGTATACTGCATGACCACCAACAACAACCAACCAACAAATGAACACTCAACCAAACAACCAAACAACCAAAACGACAAAAACAACCAAAACAACAACATCCACAACACACCACAACAACAACAACAACAACAACAACAACAACAACAACAACAACAACAACAACAGTTGTTTACTTCTATTAACCGAGCAACAGTGGTTACATTGCATGAGCCAACAAGTGTGATCTCTCGATGGGCTTCGGTGTTTTATCTTGTATCGCATGTCATAAGTCACAAGCCTCCGGCTTGTATCACCTCGTTGGGTACTGGTGAAGCACCGTAGGTGACAAGAGATGGTACGAATACGTATATGTATACATGTTATATATATATATATGTACGTAAACATATTGTATACACACATGTATATACCCAGTTTTGTCGATCGTAGGACAACTCTCAGGTGATCTGCTATTGAGCCCCATGTGGGTTTTTACTTGATCTGCCCATGAGGTTCTACTTCGTGGGTGAGTTTGAGGCATGATCATCCTGTGTGGCATGAAGCTGGCAGCTAATGAGTTGGCACATGATGAAGCACCGATCCATGGCTCGCCGCCTTCATCTCGGTGTTCACCAAGCTGGCAGTTGGAGGATCAGTGCCTGCCCAGCTTGCCCAGGCGAACAGAGAAGATGTCAGGGTGAGTCCCACAACGGAAATTCGGTCCTCATGGGCCATCCCTGGGGCTTTCTCAAAACGGGGGACCCAGAAAGTGGTTGGTTTATGAATATAAATTGAGAAACACCCAAATAAGATGATTATTTCAAATCATCAAACAACAGCTTGGTTCCGGATTCAAATCACATTTAAGACCTTGGGGGCCATGAAGGAGACTCAGACTGGATCAAGGGCACACAATCTCTCAGATGGTCAGTTGATTCCTTTGAGATTCAATTTTCTCGAGGAAAAGCAACTATCCTGCTCGCTTAATAGGGATTTCCATCCTGTAAGAACGGCTACACCACCTACAAGAACAACCAACAGCTCTGTTCTTGTGCTCAGGCGTTGATCCATAGATACAAGTTGATGTTTTTCTCTTGGTATCTTCTTGTGGGATCTCCCCTTCTTATCTGCTTGGAGGTCACAACCCATCTGGTATGGTTGAATCTTTGGTTGGAACATGACCAACCATTACCCATCTGGTACAGTATACATTGCTGCGCTGCTTGCTACCGTTGATTGCTCACCAGCTTGCTCTGAGCTCCGCACCCAAATAGCAGACCTGCAACTTGCCCTTGCTATCCATCAGCACCATCATTCCTGCCGAGCCAAAGACCCCAATTTCATACTCTCAATCTATTGGAGTTGAAGTGCTCAAGTGTTCAGGTGCCCCTTTAATCCAACTTGCATGGCTTGCACCGACCTCTCACGCCACCAAGGGTATCCACGCAAATTTGAGCTGGGACCTTGGTTGCTGTTGCTGTGAACGTGTTCTGCCACTGCATGTGTTTCTGTCAGGTCTCTATTTACACCAAGTTCTTTCACTCTTGAAGCATGGGAACGCTGCGTTGCATAAACTGAGCACTGGACGATACCTTGTAGGCGTGCACACCACACAAGTTGCATTTCCTTCAAGATCAACAAATGACCTCAGGACCAACTGCCCCCAATCCAACTGAGGTGTTGAGGACCAGCTGAGTGGACAGTCTCAAAAACCTGTGACAAAAGCACATCTCTTAGGGATCTTTTTTAATTTTGGAGAGTGATCATCCCCATTCGGCCCCTCAGAAGGAATCCTCTTCATCAACACACAAGAGCTTGTTAAACTGAGCACTGGTCTGGCAACCCAACACTCCAGTGAATTCTCATGCGGAAGAATGGGATGGAACGAAACCAACAGAATGGAATGGAATGAGCTGGAATCACTGAGATTTTGAAACCTTCAAAGACGATAATTTTTGCTCGCCATGTCGGCCGGAGGCTGTGCGGCCGCCATGTCACAGAAGTGCTCAAGGAACTGAGGAGCGAGCCAGTATTCGTGCCCAGCATCAAGTTGTGACTTGGCAGTGCCTTGCGGCTTCAATGCTAAGCACTCACATGGTGGTTTCTCAAGCCATAGGGGACCACAAAAATGGTTGGTTTACGATTGGAAATGATTATTAAACGATGATGTGGGGATATCCCTATTTTGAGAAACCACCACATCGTGTCCGGAAGAAACTTCCCCAAGGTGTGCTGCTGGAGTCCTTCCCCTCAAGCTGAGACCGCTTCCCCTCCGTCTCAGGCCGCCACATCAGGAGACTCCGGCGGCATCTTGTACGACACAGAGGCGGCTCAGCGCGAGCTGCGGGTGACTGGCCCCCAACCTTTAGTGATTCCACTGCTAGATTCATAGATCCAAAAACCATCTATACATACGGATAGATCACCACCTATTTACGGTAAAGCTGAGTGACTCCCAAGACTTTTCTGTGATTCCAAAGAGGCATTGGTATTCTGTAAGAATTCTCCTGTGCTAGGGAAATGACCCCTTAGAACAGCCAGTAGATCCAGTTTGAGCTACGCTAAAATCCCCAGTTGCCAGTGAAGCAAGGGTGCAGGTAGTCCTGTCAGCCTATCGAACAATAAATAAAGCAAAAAAGAGAACTTTCAACAACCAGGTATTGTTAGAAGGAATTCAAAAACAAGGAAAGTATAGTATAAACAGCACCACTAGTAACTGATCTTCTGGTGCTGTGCTCCTCAAGTTCAAAAAACATGGGCCAAAAGGATATCGCCTGCATCAACCTTGAAAATTTGAATGTCCCACAAATAGATCTTTTACTATAGCTAGTGAAGTCGCAAAAAATCCTCTGACCATCTCTGATCAACTTGTATGGTTGGATATAGTCAAGCATCAAAATCAGAAGTATAGCCACAAAATTGGACCCGCTTCGCTGGCACGGCTCACCGTCTCACCAAGAGGCTTATGCCATACTCCGCAAGACGCTTCTGCAACCGGATGCCGCCACTGTCCTCCCACAGGCGAAACATGTACATGCCTAGCTCCCCAACAGGTGTGCTGGACACAAATACTCTGGCTACTGCTTGTGAACAACAGATTGCTGAATGAATGAGTGATGCTCGCGAAAAACGGTCAACTCAAACACAACTCAGAGCACCACCGCTTTGACCCCGAAACCATCATGACTCACGCATAGCGAGGGAACCCGAGACGACCCCAATAATGTAGAAGACTTTGAGCCCTTGACAAATCTCAAACTGCCCGGGGCCAAGTCCTTCAGTGTGAAAATGGTTTGCTCTCCAACGACCAGAATCTCCTGGCAGCTGAGCAGTTGAATCATCCAACTGCGGTCAGTTTTGGCTGCCTGCGGAACCAGGAGACTTGAGTGAACGTGCCAGGGTTAAACCAATATATTTGCATCCTACCAGCAGGTGTTGGTTTCAGAACCCGCAAATCCACAGAGCAGCTGAAGTACTCCCGCGGTCCTGCTGATTCGCAGAGAGGGATCGTGTGAACCGGACCATTTCAATACTTCTGGCCTCCCAAGGCAAAGGCTTCTAAGGTGCCTTCGGTTCATTGATAAGTTGGGTCCGGTGGTTGGGTGCTGGCTGACTGGCCCGGTGGGCAGGTGTTTGCTTTCAAACCTTCAAATCATCTGGCTAGTTTCTCAGGCCTTCCATTGAGATAAATCAGCATGATCGACTTGGGTTTGCAACTTGGAGGTGTATGAGTGGTGAAAGGCTTCCAGCTATCCCATCCCATCAAGCATATAACAGTTGCTGGCAAGGACCCCCACGCAATTCCCTACATCAAACCCACATGCAATTCCCTAGAGATACCATGATATGGCAGTGGGTCAAAACCCTGTACCCCTGGTTCCCCTATCATCAACCATTGGTTTCCCTTATTATTGGTTGGTTATTATCCCTTATTGTTAATGGTTAATATTGACCCATAGCCATATCTCGCCTACAGTATCTGTTCGCTGGGCAAGAGCCGCAATGACATCAGCAGCGGTTCCAAGGTCCGCGCGTGCTCACCGATGTTGGTGGACCAGTCAACCTTGAAGTGGATAAGGATGAGGCCCCAACAATCAGCTGCTTGATGAAAAAAGAGATGTGGACCATTGTGAGGCCAGAAATCTCTGGAAGTGGAAGTAATATCAATCATAGCAATAATAATAGTAATAATAGTAATAATAGTAAAAATAATAATGATATATAATCTGACATAACAGGAGACCTCAGATTTTTTACATTTCGGATGTTTGGAAATGGACAAATCTGAGGCATGCGCTTGGACCTTCTTGCCGGAAGCACCTTCACCTGGCGCCCAGACTCTGATCTCAACGCTTGGAAGCGCTGAGGGAGTGCCATGGCATGGCCGCGCCCATTCCTATCTAGGATCGTTGGCGATGAGCACTTTGAATTATAGTAGTAATGATAATGATAATAACAATAATAGTAATAATAATAATAATAACAATAATAATAATAATAATGATAATAACAATAGTAATAATATTAACAATAATAATAGTAATTTTGAAAAATAATAGTAACAATAATGATAATCATCATCATCATCATCATCATCATCATCATCATCATCATCATCGGATGCTAAGAGATCTCATAGTCCCTTATATCCTCGGCAGTCCCGAATCAACCCACCGTTGAGTCATCGTGTCGCCGCTCTGCCTGGTGCCTGATCAACATTGTCGGCAGCCGCTGCGAGAACCTTCATGCGCTGTCGCACGTGCATGGCGAGCCCCATGACGCGTTTTCTACCCTATGGCGTGATACATTTGATGGTTATATAATGGTTACATAATGTTTACATCGTGGTTATACATTCACGGTGGTGTCGTATCATTTTGTTGTTTCATGGCTATCTGACATAATCCCTTTCATATAGACTGATTGATTGTAAACAAACAGCTATTCACACAATTGATTGTTTTTGTACTAATCCCCCATGAACCGTGCACTAGAATCCTCTATAACACTCGCCCAAGGTGTTTGAAATGGTTCATGCAATTCCTCGTGGCTCCGCTTTTGGTGGGATAACTAGTATGTACCAACAAGCATAGGGGTTGACAGGGATGCGTCTGGTGGACAAGACAGATCGTTCCATAACCCACCAGCATCGTCACCGACGATGGATTCTGATCATCGCCGGAGCTATCCAAAGTTGGTTGTTCACTTTAAGGACTGATTCTAGTAGCACCATTTGCTGTGAATCTGCTTAGTCCCTGCCCATGTCATCATGGTGAGCGGCCTGATACCGGTATGCCTCTATACACATTGCGTTCGTGCCTTGGCAGCGCAGCTGGGACAGTCTCTGCTCAGCTCAGCATACGAAGGGCTGTGGGTGCCTTGTGGTGCCTTCCTGTAAACACAAACTGGACCAGACTATGATTAAGGGGGTATTCCAAAAACTCATATGCCAAGCATTGAAACAGTTATGTACCACTAGTAACATTTAGTAATCATTTTTGATTGCTCTTTGAAACCGTTGGTAGGCTCCGTTCCTCAGTTGCCACCAGTTTTCCTTCAACTCAGCTCCAGCTGCGAACGAGTTCGGCGCAAATGACAAAACTGTCGATCTTTGGCACGTAGCAAATTGGTCCGGGCACCCTGAGCTCAGTGGTAGCTGCTCAGTGGCTTCTCAGGTCTCACAAGAGGCATGGTGCTTGGAGCTAGGGAAATGGCCCATTTCTGTAGAATGTCATGCATCATACACATATCACATGATATAGTATATCGCTATATTATACGTATTGTATGTATACATATATCATATGAATACAGTGTATCATATCATACATCAACCATTTTCGCTCGGCTCCAGCACCTTGCTGCTGTGCCATGCTTGGCTCGCGATGCTTGGCTCTTGAGGCTCTGACAAAAAACTCGAAGTCAGCATGCGGCTGAAGGCGAAGGATTCCTGGAAGTCAAAATGAACCACCTCATTGGAAGAACCACCCTGTGATCGTCAAATCTATCCTCCATATGTCCTCAGCATTCCTCAGCTAAACCGTGCTAAACTGGTCATCGGTTCCAAATTTGTCTCAATGCTTGTCGTAAATCCTATTGGCTCATTGAGTGATCATCCCCTCTGAGATAACACAAGGCCACAGCTTGACAGCTTTCCACTGTCAACCAACCTCGAGTTTTGGGCAACTGTTCACAGCTGTGGACGGGTCAAGATATACAACCAGGTACCCGATGTTTTTCGCCACAACACCCTGCTACTGCAAAAGTTCTTGTGTTGTACGCACATGCCTTACTAAAAAAGCCACCCTCCTGGGCGACACTTGTGATGCGCCTGCTCGAAAAATGACAGGACCCCATCCAAAGACCTCAGAAGCAATTAACATCAGCCGAATGAGGGTCCCTTCGATACATTGTATGGAGATTGTGCTCCAAAGGCTCAAAGCCTCGAGAATAAGAATGAAAAAAACATCCCTGCGCATGGAAATCGTTTGGACATCAAGCTTCCTGCTGGATGCAAAAGTAGTCACGATCTCGGACGCCACCTCAGAAAGATGTCACGATGCTGAGATGTGGCTCACCTGAAAATTGCTGCCACTCTGCTGTAAGATGCGGACCAAAGCTACCATAACACATGTTGAATGCGGGCCTCGCACCACCGCGTCCACACATAGAAGTGCTGCCATGAAACCCGGGTCGGTCCCCAGATATCCCGAAATGATCATAGGTTTATTTTCCAGGCATGGTTAGGGGGGCAATATCATTTTAGGAGAAACCACCCGTGCATGAAATCGACCTCGGATGTCCGTCGATAAACTTCCACACATCAACAACCTGGCCTGGTGAGTTTGTGCTCGTAGGCTGGTGCCATGGAGTAATAGTTCACCGAAGCACCCGATGATACTGCAGACCTTGAGAGAAGAACTGACAAACCTCCCCGAAAGTTTCGAAGAATCCCACTCGCACTGGCCCTTCCTAGTTGTCCAAGCAAACCATGTTTTTTCAAATCTGAGAGGATCTACATTGCTTGATGCCAACTCTTGCTTTCATCTGCAGCTTTTGAAAAGGTCGAGAACAAACTTGGCTTCTGGCACCATGTAGACTGACAGCTTCATTGGATGCAGCAGCGCCATGCAAATCTCCCGACCTCGCAGGTCATCGCAGGTCTACACTACGAGTACTTGGGCTGGCAGGGCCTTAGGCTCCCAATTGGACACCATCTTACCATCTCTTACCATCACCCAAATCAATGACTTGTCAACAGAAACAAACAAAACCCTTCTGGTGGAAGTTGATCTTCAGCCAGGGCGCTGCCCTGCACAAATCTGCCAGCTTCTATCTGCAAAATAGGAGCCTCGCAGCCACACCATGTCATGTTGTGAGGTCTATTTTCGATGACATGCAGAGCTGGTGGATCGAAAATTGGAAATCCTCAAGCACGCAGTCTGTGCCATGTGTGCTCCTCCATGTTGCTCTCGAGGATGAGATCCTCAATCTTGTACTCCTTCTGCTTGGGATAGTACCTTGACCGATGCACTGGGATGGCTTTGAAAGTGTCCTTCAACAAACTTGTGGTTCTGACCCCTCGTGTCCTTGAGCTGACGATGACATGCAGCTATGGTTGCTATCTGACCATGTTCGGTCTGACCGAAGCAGCCTGACATCATTGTCAATCGGCGAGGCACATGCGAAGCATTCCCTGATAGCTGCCAGTGATGATCTTGTTTGCGCCATTTGGCCTAGGAGACAGGACGGTCCGACCCCATTGAGGACCTTGATTGCTTCATCATAATCATACGTTATAAGACATGGGTTGAACATGGTTGCAAGATTTTCCGGCTAGGATTTACAACGATCCCCCGATCAACAAGCAAACATATAGGAACGACCAGTGTAGCTATTCGTTCAATAGTCAAGCAACAACATGGTTTGCCCAAAAATGATGTACCCCCAATACTGGTGGTTAATGATTATTGCATATTGGATGATGGTTCGCAGGTACCACCATTCATGGACGAACCCAACGGACACTTGGGATCTGGGTCCGGGGCTCATTGTCAACATTCGCCACGCACAGGCAACCGACGTCAAACCTGATGCGATTTGACAGCTGTGCATGGCTGCGCTTTTCGTCCAGTTGACAAACCACCCCATTGATGGTCCACACATGGGCAGAGCCATACCTCAAGGTGACGGATGTGTTTTCCTTCGAAACTATTGTTCCTGTAGTGGCTACAAGGTGGGCCCCGAGTAGTTATAAGTTGGGTTATAACTTATGACCCCCTATAACTGGTAGTTAACCCCTAGTTAAGTTAGGCAAATAAACCAACCTTGTACCATCTTGGAGCACTACCCAAGCTGAAACACTTCTGCCACGACGTGAAATCGCTTCACTCCGAGCGCCGAACTCCTCGTCTTCGCTGACCTGGGTGCTCCACCATTCACGTGCCTCGCTGCAGGGACAAATTTCTTCAATCTGATTGTCATAGACTCATAGATGAATCAATAGTAGTTATAACTATAGTTATTGAATCTATGATGAATCAATAGTAGTTATACTGATCGTCATGACTACTATAGTTAGCAATAATTGATCATAGACTCATAGATGATCACTCAACAATGATTCACCATCAGTCATTGTTCATAACTGCTAGTTTCAGAATCACTGTTTAACATTGTTTAACTAATGGTGAATCATAGTCACTGCTCAACTATCAATGATTCACCACAAGAGTCTTTGGTTGATAACAACTCCTGCGAAATCGAGAGCCAGTCCTCAGCACTCATTAAGGGACTGTCATTTCCTCAAAGCTTGGCCTGGAAAAGGCTCATCTGCCATGCGGCCGCGCGCGCGGTGTTTACTGCATGAAGCGTATGTTTCGTGTAGCTAGGCAACCAAGGCGATTCCATAGGGTTCCAAATGAGACTTGGTGTATCCTGAGGTATCCTGATGGCTGAAGAAGTGTATATGGCTATTGGATATGCAGTCGTGGCTGGCTGCAAATTCCGAAGTTGCAAAGAACTGTGTCTCCGATCGGTGTCTTGTTGTCTGGTTCGTGCAACGTGCTTGAGCATTTTGCGGCACAAAGATGACCAGCTGAACCCACAAGTAGCAAGCTGCTCTCAGCACGACAGCTTCGGAAGCATCCAGTGGCAGC
>VSDK01027840.1:82356-110852 GCA_009767595.1 Symbiodinium kawagutii | reverse complement strand
ATCCGGGGCCAGCCACAGCACAAGCAGTGCATCCAAGTCCCAAAGGTGCCGATGTCCAGCCTGGATCGTGAGCGAGAGCGTATCACCTCACAGCGAAGGAAGCTGTCATGGTGAATTCATGGTGAATCCACGGTTGATGATTGCTAATCGTTGCGAATGGATGCTAATGGTGACTAATGGTGGTGGTTAGATTGCTGCTGTGCATTAGGATGGATTCCACCGGTGGGTCCAGAGACCTCAGAAGGGACCATTGTGCTGTTGATCCATGAAAACGACCCGTCCTGACCTACCAGCATGTGGTTACTAATTCTTCGCTACTCCCAGCTCATGCCAGTAAATTACAGCCAATCAGTACCACCACAGTGACAACCAACCATCACTGATCATGATTATAGAGCTACACTAACCACCAGTAACGACTATTTATCAACCAGTACAGCCATCATTCATCAACATTCACCAAAATTCACAATCATTCATCAACATCATCAATATGTTTCAACATGCACCAAGATTCACCAACATTAACCAACATTCATCAACATTAAGCAACATTAACCATTCACCAACCAGATCCATGGCTGAGCTGTTTCAACGCCTGCGTGGCCGAAGTTTTCACAGCATTCCTGGCGCGACCCTTGCAGCGGTTGGTCTCCTTCCAAGTGATTGTTGATGACTTAATAGCTAAGGGATGCTAATGGTTATTGTATGACAATAGCTGGTTATTGATTACTTAAGCTGATTTTCATTTCTTAATACTACCATATTGATATTACTTCATAGCTGTTGATGATTACTTTATGGCTAATCATGGCTACGAACGACAGAATCATGGTGAAGTTGCTTTAACAAAACAATTCTGAAGGATGGTTACATGACTCGGCCGAGTCATGAACACGGGAATCTGGGAACTCAAAAATTGAGAGTGTATTTCTACAGCGCGGAAGAATTGTGACGTCCCTTCGCGCTTAGGAAACGACGAAACAAAAAGGAAGTTGTCGAGACTTGCCGATAGAGGACGTCCATATTCACCAAAAAATTTCATCATGTAGTTCTGTTCGAGTGAAAACCTGATCGACTTTAAAGCTACTCAGTGGACCCTCACAGCCGAAGGACAACTGAGCTTAAGCAGGGCAGGCGGACGCTTCAACGGTGACCTTTTCCACGTCCAACCTGTAGGTATATCTGGTATGCCCAACGCAGGAGCAATTGGTACCCTGGTGTTTCTAATGTACCTCTCTGCTCAACTAGAGTTGAATAAATCTACATTGATTCCTTTGGGTGTGAGTCACATCGATACTATGGAAAGGAAATGAATGCTGCAAATCAATCTGATACATATCATGAAAATCGATGCCAAAATACACACCATGGTTTGAGGTTGCTCAAGAAGCCTTGAAAACATCATTCATGTCATGTCATTCAAGTAATCTTCATCTGGCTCCCTTTCACAACCCCCCGGACCAACCATCCAACCAACTAACCAACCACCAAGCGACCAAGCAACCAACCCATGTCACCACTGGCACCAGGCTGAGGTCACCGCGAAATCGACGTTGCCATCAGATACAGGGCGGCCTGAGACACCAGAGATACTGGAAGGGTCAACCCAGCTTGCAACGGCTGCACGTTTCTGCACACGCTGCCATGCTCTTTTTTGATGCTCATAGGCAAGGCCGAGTTGCCCCTTTGATGTCAGCTATGTACAGTGCTGGTGCGAAGCCCGTCGGTTGCGTCCGGTGGCTCTTCCAACACAGGTGAGGCATGCGCTGTGCAAACATGCCTGCTTCAAACCACTTTCTGGTTTTGCCATGCAGTAGCCATAGTCATTGCAGGCCGTCAATAGGGAGATGTCATAAGATGCTACAAAATGTCACCTACATTGAATCGCCACGACGGCTTTGAAGAGCGAATCTAATTTAGATCCTCGTTTTTCTACGAGAAGTAGTGTCGTAAGTCTTGCTGACCACCCAGCTGCAGCAATTGGCGAGCAACATTGCGTTGCACATCTGGATGCGTCCCCCAGTTGCTTGTCAAGTGAGAGATTCTCCGATCTGTGTTGTCTGAGGAAGCATCTGAAAATGCCACAACCGATCTCAAAGCAGAGGATCCTGACAAACGAGAACCGTGACAAAGAACTGATGGCTCGCAGGTTGCCAGACTTAGATCCCAATTCAAGGCCAAGGCGGTCTGTGAAGCCGTTCCAATGGACAAAGCATCAGGAATGGATCGCACCACCGGGAATTTGTCGCTGCCCTCGAAGACTCGCATTGGATCCTCTGGGCTCATACTGAAAAGCATCAGCCTGTCAGAGGAACCATATCTCTTTGAGGAGCGACGCATCAATGGAAATCTCAACAAAGCTCCAAAGACTTCTCCTGTGAAGCTCTCACACACCAGGAGGTGCATTCGCCCATATGCTGCTGTCTGCCGCAGCATGCTTGCTAAGGAGTTGCCATGATATCTTGAAGAGAAGCTTAAGAAGGCTGCTTGTAGATCAAAACCCTTGACCATAAAATGGATACTCAGCCTATGGAGACCGAGTCTTAGCTTTTCAGCAGCACGCATGTCGAAGTGGACAAATTTGTTGAACCTTTGCTTTGCTCCGCAAGCACAACTACCAGGAAGATGTCTGCGAGCATGACAGACGTTGCAGAAGCGAAGGTTGGCAATTGCAACTCGATCAAAGACAGAACAACCGTCAATGTCATCAAACTCTTCCACTTGGTTTCGAACCTGCACCGGGAAAAGCTTGATGTAGAAGTGCTGCCAAAAGGCATCTGCTGTGAGCATCTCTCGCAACTTGATACTACAGCGCATGACGTCATGAATTGTTGGCAAGATCAGAAACTCTGTGATGACATGTAAGACCTCAGGCGGAAAAACTGCCAGTGGAACACGGCTGGAAGATGTGTCAATGTTCTGCTCAGGAAAGAGAAACGCCCAGAGGTCTTCCACCTGAGTGGAACAAGCTGCGAGCCTTGGGAAAGTGGAGACCTTATGGAGGGAAGTTTGCATGTTCAGCTTTGCATCACGTACATGATATGATGCTATAGGTGAAACTTCAAACAAATAAATGGGTGCATACCTCATAGATGCATCCTGAATCATCTACCTGAGAAGGGGGGGGACGAAAGCCAGCCCCCAGACGGTTTTTTTCCCTGCGCGAAAAGAAGAGCAGGCAAAAACTGTGCCAGACAAAAACGCACCAGGCAAAGCGTGCCAATCACAACCGTACCAGACCACAAAACCGTACCAGAATCCCCAACAAGGCATCCCCAAACTGCGAACCGAAAGGAACATCCCAAATTGCAAACGCACGACAACATCTGACGGTGTATGCTGCTAGCTTAAAACAAGACAACCTCATAAAACCATCCCTGACCCTCCACAGACGTAGCACACACAAACGTACAAGACAAACATATCAGACAAACATATCAGACAAACATTGTACCAAACAAAAACGTACCAGGCAAAAACGTGCCAAACAAAACCGTACCAGCTCAATCCCAACAAATTTCAGCACCAAAAAGGACAGCTGCTACCAAAACAAACGCATCCCCAAACTACAAACGCAAGAGAACATCTGAGAGTGTATGCTGCTAACCCCAAACAATACAACCTTGAATTTGGGTTCCTTTTTTCCGGGCACAAAAACCGAACCCAAATGGATGAAACAATGCAGCGACAGCAACAACAAATACGACCACGTTCTTAAACCGGAGACGTAAAGAGCCTCGCAAATGCAAAAAAAACCCAGTATTTACCACGTTTTTGCATCGTTGCGTTCAAAAAACGCTGTAAATAGCGACAGTTTTTGCACAAAACGTGGTCAAAACCCTGATATTGACCACGTTTTTGCAAAAACCACGGCATTTACGTGGTTTTTTCATTAACCCTTTCAAAAACATCGATATTTACACGTTTTTTTCACTTTTCCAAATTACTTTTCTCAGAGCACATGTGCAAAAAACCCTATAAATTACGAGGTTTTCTGACAGGCCCGAAAAACGCCTAAAAACCATCCCTGACCCACAAAAAACCCCTCCTCGACCCGAGCTCCAAAAACCGGTCAAGCGGACCAAGCCCTTTTTCCCGTTCCCCTACCCTATTCACAGCTCACCCTTCCTGTCGGGACTCACTGGCGACCCCCTCCCCCCCCACACCCCCCAAGTTAGCTTCGCTTATACAGTCCCTCCAGCCTAGCCTACGGCTGGCTTTCGTAATAATTATATCATACATCTGTTGGGAAGAGCTGCAACATCAACCCAAGCGGACGCTGACACAGTATTCATCAAACCACATACTGTGAACGTGTGCACCAAACCATGGTGAAGCACATCCCAAAACATCTATCAACATCTTCAAATCACAAGAAAGGAAGATGCTGCTTTTCATCTACATTCATTTCACCATACTTCACCCATTTTCCCCACCTGGTCCAAACGCAAGGTGATTGTGCATGACAAGGGTTCGCAACAGCAGAGTCGTTGAAAGACTTTGGTCATCCAATTGGATCTGCTGAGCTCCAGGTGTCTTTGACCACGCCTCACATGCAGGCGCTTCAGGTCAAAGACTGTGGGTGGCTTGTGATCTGCGATGTAAACACGCAAATCATCAGAGCCCAAAGTCACCACACAGCGTCTCCGATTCCACATGCCCCAAGTTGAGAAGCGACATCCGGGCGTACGCCTTTCTGCCACATTCAGTAAGCAAGGCCTGATTGCTCTGAACTTCAGTGGAAACGCAGAAAGCTTCTCGGGCTTCTCGCTCTCTCGAAGATCCAACTTGTCTTTCATCGAGAGCTGTGGAAACGCCACACTTCGGAGGCATTCTGACCTTTGAACCCAAATTGAAAGAAATACAGCTGCCAACTTGCTTCAGATCTGCTCGCAGACAAACTGGCGCCGTGGAATTTGCTGTCAATTCGGGTTGTCCAAAAACAAGAAGTGCCCCAAACCACCCATGAAACTACAAATTTTGGGGATATTCTGCTTGGCTGAGGTTCAAGCATGGTCAAGCGATCAACAACCTCCTCACCGAACAGCTTGGTTTTTTGGGTGGTCCCAACCCCATTCACCATAACTTGCAATCCTCGATTATGGATAATCCTCCATTCTGCTGCCACCAAACAATTGTCATTGGCCGGATAACCCCATTTCGGCCATGGTCAAAACTCATAAGAAAAAATGTGCATCGTGTATCTTCAACAAACAATAAGGTTTGATTATAATGCTTCTGTAGCCTTCCCTGTGAGCCAATTGCATGACTATCCCAATTGGCCTTTACTCTGATCATCAATCAACTGTCCGAATACTGTAAATTCTGACACCCCCAATCTACAGTAGAAATCGCCATTTTGTTGATCACTGCCCATTCTATCTAGCTGCCATCATTCTCAACAACTTGACCCGGGCAACTTCGGCCTGAAAGAGAGATCCTGCCAAAAGCGCGCAGCTCAAGGGTCCCATGTGAGGAAAAAGTCTACAGCCAAGCCAAGAACTGAAATTTGAGGAAAGATTGAAATTCGCTCGAAAATCACGATTTTGGTTGTAGTACCTAGTGATTAATCACGATTGATATGATTAATATCATGGTTCAGCATGTAAAGGTTGCTGATAATGATTGACCATTCATTCACCAGCATTTTTAATGAGCACCATTAACCACTATTTTTGCTTTAAAAGAACCGTTTGGGGGGATACTTTATACAACAGCACCTGTGCGAGGCTTTCGATGGACTTGGATGCATCACGTTCATTTCTGGACATGGACAACACCCTGCTGAGTGACCCCCCACGGTCCCACAGTCCTCATCAGCCCCACATGTCTCTGTGGCTAAGACTGACTGCATTGACTCAATGGTCCCAGCTATGCTGTGTATGTGCAATGAAAACATGATCGCCTGGACTAAGTCACCGAATACCAGTCACTGGAGAGAATTTCAGGTCCAAAAAAGTTGCTGTACACTGGTAGACCTTGAAGAAGAGGGCTGAAAAAGCTGAGAATTCAGCCTCTGTATGTATTCATTCGAAGCTTGTATGTAGGGTTGGCAAAGCTTTACGGTTTTCAAGTCCGTTTGAAGCAACTAGTGGGATCTAATGGGCAGCATGTCCAGTCTTGTACAGATTTCATGCCGTTCTTCCTGTTAGCATGCTTGAGCAACTTCCTGCAAAAAACTGGGATACATGCCTGCCCATGTGCTGCATGTGCAAGCACTTCAACCCAATCTTGCAGGGTGAAAATGGCAAACCCTGCCACAACAACCATCACTGCCACCTCACCCGTGCCCAACTCCATCAACACCTCATGTGCTGGTTTCTCAAACTAGGGAACCCAAAAACTGGTTGGTTTATTACTATATACAGTTCTTATTGGATGATTTGGGGGTACCCCTATTCTGAGAAACCACCAAATGGTTTACAAAGGTCATGACAAATGGTTTCATAATTGTCTTTGATAGTTTTAAAACCAACCTTTGAAAGTGGTTTTATAACGGTTTTTTGATGGTTAATCGTGGTCATCGCTGGTTTATGAAGCTCTTAACTTCCTCTACTTCTGCCTAAGCGTGCCAGCATTATCCTGACTTTCAACTTTTGCATCGTTTCCACACGGCAAATGGACCTCAGTTCTGATTCTCATTTCGAAACTTTGGTCCCCGGGTACCCTTGGAATCACTTAACCGATGTTTATGGAGCAAGTTAAATTGATCTGCTTGTCATCGGAGGAATTGTCACATTTCCTGAATGATTGATCAAAGAAAATGCTAAAGTCAATAGCTTCTCTCATTGAAATGTGATCACGTTGAGTACAATTCAAAGAACTGTTGTTGTTGTTGCTGCTGCTGCTGTTGTTGTTGCTGTTGTTGGTTTGCTGTTGCTTCTGCTGTTGTTGTTGCTGTTGTTGTTGCTGCTGTTGTTGTTGTTGTCTGTTTCTTTGCGCCAAAAACGCTCTCATGAAAGTCAAGTAAAAGTCAAGCCAAATGCGAAAGATCTTGCAGCACACAAAATGTTTTCTGTCGATCACACTGGTCTGAGGCTTGTGGGAGTTTAGAATCCACGCACGTGGAGTGCAAGAGCAAGTCGTTGTAACTTGCTTCAACAACACCAAAGGCGGTCCGGGCGCCTCTGACCCTGCCGCATAACAAGGATAAAGTGGTTTAACCTTCTTACCCTCAGTAGTTTCCCAAAGGGGAAATAAAAGGAGCAATCCAAGACTGCGCCGGAACTCTGCTTGGTCTTGCAGAAAAATTCTGCTCAGGCAACGTAGACGATTGAGGACTCCTCAAGTCGTTTGCTAGAGGGGTGCCGCTTGGGAGTCCCAAACTATGGAATTTGCTGTATGCATAAATATATGTCTATGTAGATAAATAGATATGTATAAACATGAAACACGCATTCGATACATATATATATATGTATGTACACACACATTGTTTTTCTATATGAGGTATTTCCAACTTATTCACAATTTGTCTCATTTGGACCCTCTGCCGCAATTGCGAATCAGAACCCTTGGCGACAACTAGTCCCAGCAGTCTCATCACCTCCTTCCCTGTGTATTCTGATCAATGCCCATCTCTCTTAATGTCATCTACATTTCAATGCAGGACTATTTTGGATGAACTGTGCCAACCATTTTGATGCCCTCACATGCACTGCTGTGGATGTTTTGTTCTCCTGGATGCCTTGCAAAAATTTGTAAACTGTGCTATCGTTTGGAAGTTGTTGCAACCTGGGATTGAATGAGAAACCCCCCCCTCGCACTTTAACCAGTACTGGTCAGTCAACAGTTAACAGGTAGCAAAATTGGCGTTCATTTCCAATGATGCCCAATTAAGTCCCAATTATATAATCAGGACTGGAGAAGAATTCAATCGTTGGATGATGTGTGAATCTAGGTATGTGCTCTCTTTTTCCAACTCATAGGCAAAAACTAATGTAAACCACTTGCTTGCAGCAGATTCATCGAGAGAGGGATGAATTTGGTGCCATACGAATGTGAAGTAACAACAAGAAAGTCACTGCTACATTTAAGTTTAAGTGGATGGCTGAATGCAAAGAAAAAATTGCCTCAAACTGGAATGCCCGTCCTTGCCAATGAGCTCTTGCATCGAGGACAACCTCGTGAGTATTATTGGATGTCAAATGCGAAGGGTTTGGAGCCAATCGCCAATCAGTTAAAGTTAAACGTCCCAAAATAGTGAACTACACATGTTTGGCGGGAAAACACATGTCATGTATGGTACAACTGGGGTGGTTTATCTTTTTTTTTGGGCCCCCGATCATGTTCCGTATCTGGAAAATGAAGCAAATAATTGGCGCAGAAGCGCTTGATTTCCTTGCTAGCTATGTCCGCCCTTGATCTTTATGAACACATTCAGTCAGCAAGCCTCAAATATGACCCGCACATTGCAATGATACTCCTCCCCTGCTTTCAGCCAACACCCATAAGCTCCGTGCAATTTCTCTCGTGGTGTAGTGCAAAAACGTGACCAAACCTGCAGGTCCATCAACTGCCACCGCAGAATCGATTTTAAATGCCACGACTGCAAGCGTTGAAGGCCAAAGCTGAAGAAACCTGGAGTGTGTAAAAAAAACATGGGGATGCCAACAACCATTTAGAAATATGCCTACGCGTATTCTGTTGTATCTCGATGGCGCATGTCATTTCCATGATCACTTCTAGACTTCGTGCGCGTCACCACTGATGCTCACACTTCGACTTGACTTTGGGGGTGTGAGTCAAGGCACCTGGTTCTTTATCTTTACTTCGACAACGAGTTGTCTCCACAAAATCGCGTGATTCCTTTAAATCAGGCACACACATCTCTCTGACATCTCTTCTGCTCTGACATTTATTCTGAGAAGCTACCTGCTGCAACTCTCCATAAGTCAAACGTTTGATTTCCGAACTTCTTTCGATCAATGAATTATCTCTATATCCATCTGATTTGTCTATTGCTTGTGCCTGTTTCATTTACACAGACATGTCATGATTGTCTGACTTGTTGGCGCCAGCCCAAGGGCGCAACGCCGTGACCGCGCGGTGCTAAGGTGCTGACTGCAGGGAAGTGATGCCCAATTTCCAATCGGCCCTTGGCCACTGAGGCTGGGCCTTCGAGGCCAGGCCAAACCTGTGCGGAGTTGGGAGGGAACCCTCCAAGAAAACGAGGGAAACTGAGGGAAACCTGTGGGGAATCTGCTGATTTTATAGGGATTGGTTGAACCTTGGGAATATTTTTTCGAAGGAATGGTCTGATTTTCTAGGGATTGGTTGAACCTTGGGGACGAAGATTCCTTGATGATGAGTGAGGTAAGGATACTACTACGGCACAGCCGAAACCACCGATAAGAGTCAACAATGATGGGCGACACTATGTTAGCAACTGCTTCAGACCACGATTTTCCCGGAAGCTGTTGGGGTAGGTTCTGCCGAGCACTTTGTGGAGAGTCTTGCCTCATAGATTTCCCAAGCTGTATCAAGCAAAATGCTCCTGCATCAAGAGATTCTATTTCAGGTTCCAATATCTGTGAGACCATGGGACTTTGTGAAAATATCTTCAGCACCCTGCAATGCCCTGCCTGACTACGTTCCGCTGGCCACTTCGACAGGGCTGAAGCAGCCAAAGTGGGTAAAGCTGCGGGAGATAGCAAGGAAGGAACGTACCTGCATGGCAGGATGTCTGGGCGTGGCCACCCAGCAACGGAAGATGGCCAGCAAGTATCGTTCAGGTTTAGTGTCATGCCGCTCATTGATTGTGATGATAGTTCCTATTCATAAGCATACACCTAGACATATCTTGACCATAGCTATTGCAAGATGATTTGCTTGGTACCCCAAATGGAGTTGAACGCCGCTCAGCAGCTGGAGGCGGCATGAGACAGCAGTCTGTGTCATTTAGACATACCCAAAACTGGCACTCGATTGTCAAGCGTGGCAGGGACTGGCCAAGAGTTTGAACAGGCACTGAGAAATCCATGCTGCCACAAGACCACCGTTTGCCAACTTCAGTAATCTTCGAAAGTGGGTCCGACATCCCTCAAAAAGAGGAACAGCATTCCTAAACTCAGCCCTACCATGGGCTCAAGGCCCCAAATGGCTGTGGATCGAGATGATCAATCCCATTTTGTCAAGTGATTTTCGGCTGCAAACAGGTGTGTTGGACGCTTCACTGGCCCTGCCTTGGAAGGGACAACAAGTAGTCCCTGTAGCTGCGGTCCAGGCCATGTTTCCGCGCTCCGTTGCGCAGAAGTCGCCAGTAACGCTGCGAGGGCGGCAGCAACAGCGGAGCTTCCACGCTTCCGTCCACGAAGGCGTAGGCCATGGTGGTGGAGCTGCAGCCATACATCCCGACCTGCGCTACAACGAAGCACCAGCTGACCCCACCATTCACCATCTTATAACCATCCATTAAGCATCCACTAACCACCCATTAACCATCAGTTGCCAATGGGGGGGTTGGAGTGTTTCTGCCATGGCCAAAACAACTAATGTCGGAAATACCACGGCAGGTTCTGCTGCACCAAGGCAAAGTACAGAAGCTGCATTAGAAGGTCAGGCTGACGCCAAGGACAGCGAATCAGGTGATCTCATCAGCAATTGAAGTAACATGTTTCTCTGCTACCACAAATGTGTCATCTTTTGCAAGGAAAAGGTTCTGTTGTGCTTGAGTGGGTTCATGATACATTTTGCAAAAAAACACCTGTACACTCACAAACCGCCAGTCAACATGCCGTGCCGCCTCAATAGGAAGTAACCTGTATCCAAAGCCATCTCTGGGTCTGGCTGCCAGCTGAAGAATTTCTTGCAAGGTCTTGGACCCTAAGCTGTTGGCTTCATCCGGTCTCAAGACACCTGCGCCGAAAAGGTGTGGCCAAGCGAAAAAAAACAGGCCATTGGACATTGCTACTGAGTAATATCAAGATCAAGAAGTGCAACGATGATATGCACTGCTACCAAGAATCAAGCAATAAGTATCATAAGATACATAGAGAGAGAGAGGGAGAGAGTGCGTGAGCGCATTTGCACCTTAGAAGAAGAGTTTGATCTGAGAATGAGAGAGACGGTGAGAGAAAGAGAGACAGAGATGAGTGTCCAATGGAAAGCGCTGGCCCTGCACACCGGTGCCGCTACAGCTTACCAAAGCCGCAATTGCCACATCTCTTCAGCGGTGAGGATCCCTGTTGAATTTTGTTGGTAAACGGATCCTTCCGAATGGAAATTCTGAGCCAACATCCCACCGCACATGGACCTCAAACAACATTTGGTGTATGAAAATCACTGCGCAATTCTTGAAGACCAGGAGTGCGCCATATCAAAATTCAGTACCCACCATGGATTTTCAGCTACAAATTGCAGGCACGCGCCTTCGGACACCAGCAATCGCAGCCAGCTCTCACGATCCAACTCCAAGCATACCCCATGGGTGCTGACATTGGAGGGTCTCAAGGCTGCAAAACTTGGCTCAATGTAAGGAATGCCTGGTAGGCTGAAATGAAGTTCCCATCCGTGCGCTACAGCAGGTTGCAGATCGATGACCTCAAGCTGTCTACGCCTCCGTGTGCTGACATCCATGTTGGATCCAAAGGCGAAATTCCAAGCTCGAGCAGCAGATGGGACCATAGCAGGAGACGCTGTCAGCACAGCCGCGGCCATCACGGGGATGAGCACCGCTCTCCAACTCCATCGTAAAGCTCTGCCATTTCGGGCCTGTCTTCGGGCTGCCCTTGCAACCATTTCACTGAAGACGCACATGGCGACGCATGAAATCAGAAACAGTGCATGGAAATTTCTCAGGAGACTTGTGACGCTATGATGGTAACGCACATCTGTATTTGCGCTGGAACTCTTGGTAGAGTGGTGACGTCTTTGGCTTTAACTGGACTCACGAAAGGAAGTCTTGCTTTCAGAGATCATTCCAACTTCCATTTGACATTGTTTTTCTAAAGCAATCCTTGCAGCCAACAGCGGAACCGAACATTTTAGCTGTAGAAACAAAAACCCTCCTTGGGTGCCAAGCGTGGTCCTTCCACCTCCACCATTTCCTCCTGACTTTCCCACTTTGGACTTGGCTCACCGCACAGTGAACGAAACTGAGACAAGAATAATAATCAAAATAAGTAAAGCCAAAGGGCGTGTTCCACTCAGTTTCATCCTCAACAAAGGGTGCAAACCGCCCATGCAACGCGCTCTTTTCACGCCCGACCCACGAGCGCGTTTTGCTGCAGCTTCAGCCTGGCGGAAAGGTGGATAAACATTGGACTCACTTGTACAAGTGGGTGAGTCCTGGGTGAGTGGGTGTTGCTCAAACTGGCAGGATACCCAAGAAATACTTGGTTTATCAGACTATAAGTAGCGAAGAAATCAAGGATGATTTAGGGTTACCCCTATTTTGAGAAACACTCATATGCGCGTGTACGTGCGTGGAAGTTTAAAAGGGTACGTACGTACGTGTGTGTGTGTGTGTGTATTTGTCCGTAGTGTGACTGTCTGAATGGCATTCATAGCATGTTTTGTGTGTGAGTGTTTGTTGGGGGTGTGATGTGATCCTACGCATTCAAACGTAAAGTTGAAGTTATATCAGTTAGTAGCCTGAATGCGCACACAAGTCTGGTGGTTCGCGAAGAAATTGGTATGAAGCTATTGGTTGTTCCAACGTCAACACAAGAGCCTGTTGCCAACCGAAAGTGAATCAACATTCAACGAGGCTGATCAGGAAGAGTTCATATGGGTGTTTCTCAAAATATCTGACCCCCCGAATGTTCCAGTTATTAACCATTTATAGTCACAAACTTGCCATTTCTAGTGTCCCCTATTTTGAGAAACCACCATCTTGCTTCATGCCAGCCCTTCGATGGAACCAGGTCGCTTGCTGATGGCGGTCCCAGCTGTCCCAGCCGTTCAGCTTCCGGCTGCCTTCAGCGCTCTGCTCACAGCAGCCGCAGCTTCTTCGAGTGTGACTTCTGCAGAGTCCTGAAGCGGCCCTGGACACACTGATCTTCTACCAGATCGGAGTCACAAGTGATGATATCTTATGTCAAAATTAATCTAAATAGAATTGGTATGATCATATGAGAATTTTATTTTGGATCTGTCTGATAATATGATTGAAATTGATGATTTCACAGCAACACACTGAAATTGTATCAAAACATCTCGAGAGACCCTACACCAAGACGGATGATAATCCAGACTTCAATTCACGCAAAAGAGCAAATCCCTGTGCTGTTACCTAGCTTATTAAAAGAACCAAAACAAAAACAATGATAACAACAACCACAACCACGACCATGACCACTACAACAACCCCAACCCCAACCCCAACCCGAACCCGAACCCCAACCCCAACCCGAACCCGAACCCCAACCCCAACCCGAACCCCAACCCCGACCCCAACCCCAACAACAACAACAACAACAACAAAAAAAAAAAAAATAAAAATAAAATAAAAAAACAGCAGCAGGAGCTGCAGCAGCAGCAAGGCCGAAGATGTACTTTTCTGTCCCCTCTGTGGATGATTCAGCATGTCCAAAGTACCCGATCTGACTTGGCAAAAACATGTGACTTGGCCTCTACACTCTTCCGCTTTGGAGTCTTCAGACGTTTTGCCTAGGGAAAAAGACACACCGAGGGGGTCAAATACGGCAAATGATCTTGTAGAGCTGGACTATGTATTTGTCGACCTATCCATGTATGTATCAATATATATAAATATGTTAATATATATATATATATGTATAAATATATGTAAATATTCGATCACTTTGACTATACATTCATATGACTCTGTATAAGATGTATTGGTTCACAATATTGACATATGAAAATTCATTTGTTGATCTCTTTGTTTATGTCTATGTAGAAGAACTGTAAACAGAGATAGGTTCGGAACCCTGCTAAGTGGATTTGTAAGACAGCTTTCGAACATCTCTGGGTTTGAAAGTCTAGTTGGCCGTACGTCTACACACAAGTGCATTCCAAGTCAGTCACTCCTGCCATCAAAAAATTTGGTGCCTCCACGTCAGTCCCTCATTTCACCCTTGCCACTTCATAATCGGTGCCGGATGGTGATCTCTGTCTGACCGCGTTCAACAGGGGTTGCAAAGAATTGCAGCATGACAATGCCCATCTAACAGTCCTCGTGTTTCCTCCCATCTAATGATCAGCCATGCCTGATCTTGATCAAAAGATGGTGTCACTAACGACGGCCAAACTCTTGAAACATACATGATCATGATCAAATAACCAATGACCAATGGTTGGGTGTCAGATGGTGTCAGCTAAGGCTGCACCGCGCCTCAGCTTTTGCACGTGCAGGAATTCCTGCTTCCCAAGCGGCGTCAGCGATCCTGGCAGCCTCTTCAGCCTCGGCGGGGGGGGGTCCCACAGGTCATCGATGGGTTCTATTGCTGTGGTGATGTCCCTGTTGCTGCCTTGACTGTTGATAAATTTCAAAGGTTGATCCGGAAGCCTGAGTGTTTAGCCCGACATCTGGCTAAAAATCGAGAAGAAAGGAATACCAAATATCTATCCAAAAGAATTGATGGTTTCAGTAAACGTAATATCTTGCAAACTGGTCTGGGGCAAAGCTGCGGGTTGCATGGAGATATGGGATGAGCTGGGGACTAATAGTACGTAATTGTAGGCTTGTACAAGCAACTCATGATGTAGCGACAACCAACGAACAATGAGATAGAACTGATAGAACTCAGCAAACGGTTGGAGATTGAGTGTGTTGACCCATATATGCTGACCTATTCTCAATTTCACTAATCTCATTGACCAGTGGAGCAGAAGAGCGGCCGACCATTGACCAGCGGCTGCCTGGTGATCGTTCTTTACTCAGCAATAACAAGTGAAAAACTTATCCCATCCCAGTGTGAACATTAGTATTTCCGTCCATAGATATTCATAGATCTAGCAGGTCAGCGATGAACCCCCGACACAAAGACCAACCAACAATGACTTGACTTGTCCTTCATGACTATTGTTTGTTTAGCCTTGTTTAAGTACCCCCAAGTTGTTGCTGCTCTCGTCACGGTCGCATCCAATAGTCAATTTTTGTTGACCCTTTCTGGTACCCCATGGATCTGTCCCTTGCTGTGTTTCAGGTCCCGACACTGCAGGCCCTGTGTCCACCAGCAGTCTGGCGCAGCGACATGTGGCGACTCAATGGGTTTTTAGGTCTCTTTCACCATGTGGATACGAACATATTCATCTGTGTGACGGATTCTGCCAACAGTAATAAACAAATGTCCATCGATGGTTTTCGTCATTCATATCACTTGCGGTGAGTTGTGATGGATCTGGAAAATTGGCCAATGATTGAATCATGGTTGCTTGGCTGCAGTGGTTTGGAACCCCCATGCTCTGTTCTGAAAGACTCATCACTTCCAAATTTATGTTGACTTTCATGCCATGTCAAAGCTTGCTTTAAGTAGGCTTCCACCTTCGGTCACCGCAGCTAGCCAACCAACCAACCAACCAACCAACCAACCAAGCAACCAACCAACCAACCAAGCAAGCAAGCAAGCAAGCAAGCAACCAACCAACCAACCAACCAAGCTGGGGTCATTTCAAGGTCGAACTTCACCTGCCTCCGGTGCCGTTTGCATGATAGCTATCCACTCAGCTCCTCGGGCCGTTTCACTGAGTTGCTTCCAACCGGGGAACCCAAACAAAGGCTGTCCCTGAACCCAATCGAAGGGAATCCAATGGCAAAGCCACTGGTAGTGATAGAGGAACCCAATGTTTTTACCAACTCATAATGTCAAACCATGGTCTCCGAGCTGTTTTCGATAAGGAGAGGGAGGCTGGCCAGGGGTGACAGGGCGATCCACTGAAAGGGCGGCGGGCAGATGGAATCTCTATGTGCGTTTCTATTGTCTATCTGTCTACCTCTCTGTTGATCTCGTCACAGTCCCACACCTCCGCACCTGCCGCTTTACTAAGAAAGTATTGAAGAACACTGCATTTCAGGCGATCTCAATCTGGCACGTACATGCATACCTATCTCGACATCTCTTCTCTCACATCTCATCTGGACGACCTGCTGCAACTTTCCATAAGTCGCGAGTCGGAAGTTTGACTTCTAAACTCCATGAATAGATTCCTACAGACCAGCTACCATCAGCCACTCTAACCTATCAACCTGGCCTTGTGACGTTGCTCAATTGGCTCCCAAAACGAACTCAGCGGCTGACTGAGTGCAGGCCAACCTTCAGCTCTTGCCTGGATCAAAGATCGTGTCAGGATGATCAATGAGCTGCATGGTTCAATAAGATTCAAGCGCTTGGAATATCTTGAAATTCGAAACTGATCAATAAGGATTCCTAATACCCTAAAAACAAAGCATTTGCAACATCTTTGAATCTTCAAAAAGTAAGACAATGCTTTCCCAGTTCAAAACTGCAGAGCCAAAGGACTGATGTATCAATGGCATGAAATCCCAACTGAACTGGCAACACGGACTATATAGACTCTATGGCTATACTGACGAGGCAAAGCCAAGGGATGTGTTGCAAAGAGCAAGTGGAGTTTCATTGACATGGGTCCGTACTGGTCTATTCTCAACTTAAATCGGGCAGATATTCGCAGCATATGTGAACACTCTTGCTCCTAATTTTGAGTCATACCGCCCCTCACAAACACTCAAAAACCGAACCTGTAGAAGTCTAGGCTATCATGTTGCCAGTAACAGAAAATGTTCTCACATGTTGTTGTGGGTTACCCTGTACCCCTGCTCAACATACCCAAAACCTACTTGTCTATGGGTCAGTTCACCCTTAGTCCCCCTGGTTCCCCCATCATTAACCATTGTTTTCATTTGTTTTCCCTATGAAATTGGTTGGTGAGCTTATCCCTCATGAAATTGGTTGGCTACCTGCTTGACCCAGCTCGCCATCCATTGGGATAGCAGCCATCCTGGGCCACCCATCGCCATCGCCAGGGCACCTCCAAGAGCCGCTCGCGCAACGCGAAGGCAGCATCCAGATCTGAGCTTTGACGGCCCTTGATCTGCCGATTCGCCTCGCGTCGCGAGCCGGTGACCGTGGAGCACGGGGGGCGCCAGCTGTGTCTGCTTGAGTTTGTCTCAGCTGTTTCTGCTTGAAAAATGGTGCAGGTATGTTGAGGTGCTGACCACTCTATTGATGGTGCTGACCACTCGATTGATCAAACGACAGGTCTGGTCATGATTGGGGTGAATCTATTGGCTCAGATTCTCGGATCATCACAATGGAGTTGGAACACGCGTGTCTGTGCGTGTGTGTGTGTGTATGTATGTATATATATATATATACATTCGCACGGTGTTACATTTATCTACAACCTGCTACTACCAACAACTAAGCCTCCTACAACTGCCTACAACTGCCTACCACTACCAGCAACCACCTTCTTCAATCCTAATCCCCCAAAAGGAAAACTGTTCAATGGCTAAGGTTCCATCATGATCTCAGAAACGATAAGTTTGAATTGTAACCAACTCCAGATTACTAGCCTGCCTTCAATCATGATCTCTCAAAGGGAAACCTAAATTGATTGCAATTCGGAAACGGATAATCAAGCTTGAATCAGAATCACCCAAAAGGGAAATTAAATTCAAGTCAACCCGAAGTAAATGCCAAAGATTCAATCAGGATCTCTGAAGAAATCAGTTTGAAATCTTCAAAATCGCAGGGCTTAGCTTCCACAATCTTTCGGAAGGGAAAGTTGGGTCAGAGTCAACCACATGTGAATAGCTACGCTTCAATTACTATGATCACCCGAAAGCTAACGTATTGGATTCAATTCACCACTAAGAATAGCTGAGTCAAGATTCAATCATTCAATCCTGATCTCCAAAAAGGGGGCCACCCTCAAAAATGACATTCAAAAGTGGCGCTGAAATGCTCTTAACAACTTAAGGGGGGACACCAACTGATCAGGATGAAACACTACATATACACAAAGTGATCGCCCCCCAAGGACCTATACCAAGGAATTGCACTAACAGACATCAGCTGGTGGCATGTCATATGTCCGTTGCTTGCCTCGTAGTAGGCCGGAATGATGGCGGTGAAGGTCAACATCTGCAGCGCTTTGTCTGCAACCAGTTCGGCCTCTCCGCAAGCCTCGCGTTTAGCAATCTGAAACTGGGGGATGATGCGTCGTGTTTTGCTATGGTCTGATCCGGGGACTGATGATTGCTTTCGGATATATACATGACAGTGAAATGGCAAAGAATCTTCGAGTCACGCGGCTCAATCCAGTGCTACAGCTTGTGCCAGGCCATGCTTGATGCTTCTGAAGTGCTCCGCCACTATTCACCATGATTTATTGTGGTTAACCCTCATTGGCTACAGAGATTGTCTAAAAATGTCTCCCGTGGATGCGGGGAATCCGAGAAATAGGATCACCGCCTATGATACTCAACAAGTTTCGCTGGAGCTGTTGACATATCATGCTGAACCATAGAGCTGTTGACATATCATACGCTGAAAGAGTTGTTCACAGTCCCCATGTCAGTTCCTGCTTGGTTCCTCTACAGCTTCCTGCCTGTTCAAACGCTTGACGAAAGCTGTTGCTGGTCAATTCAGCTGACCCAGTGTCCAACAGCTCTCGAGTGCGCACCAGCGCCGAATGAAGCTGCAAGATCTGCATGGCGGTACACAGAAACGGTGAGGGATGCACCATGGTGTACCCACAAAAGGATCAAGAAGAATCAAAAAGATCCTTGTTTCCAGAAGTTAAGCAAAAATCATCATTCATTCCTGGACGGTTGGAAAATTTTGGTCACAACATGTGACAACTGCAAGAGCTCTCACCCGAACGAATGCAGCAAATCCCTCAAAGTTTAATGCGTTGAGTGCCGGACACTCTCCAAGGACTGGTTGGGCCTTGACATTACAAACCTCGATGGTGGAAAGCTGTCCAAAACCCTGTTCCAAACAACTTTGCTGCTAAAAAGGATTGAATGCTTCTGTCATTTCCAGAATCTCATCATGGTTAAGGAGCACGGCAATAACCAACCGTTGATCTATTGACAGCGTGAGTGGTACATAATTTTCTACAACATCCAGGCTTAGCTGAGCACAAAGATGGCAGGAAAATGGAGGCTTTGTAAGTCGGCGGAGATGTTGATTGTCGCAAAATCCCGCGCCCAATGCCTCGTGTGCCTCGCTGAAGTCTGGAGGACTGTGCTATGCCAAGCACGAAGCTCCATTGTCAAAGGTTTCACATCTGTTCAGCTTGAAGGGAACAAAGGCTGGACCTGCTGCTGTTGAACGGATTAATACACAGTACCTCTATTCCATTGTTCTTGACTCCTACACTGTCTTGAAAACACACTGCCTGAAGTCTGCTCCTCTTGCCCATTGTCCAGTGCTTTGGCTGCAGCCCGAGCATTGGCGTGACTGGTCTTGCCCTGGGAGCGCAAAGAGTTTCAGCGCTTTCCAACAACCCAGTTGCTTCAATGGCTTCCCCAAACGGATTTCTGTGATCCTCCACATATCAAACGAAAACATTCCCGAACAACATCGAACAACCCTATGTTTCTTCTTTTTTCGTGGGGCTTGGCTCAGAGCAGTGGCTCTTCTTGCATGCCATGTCACTGCAGGAGGGCTTTCCTTTGGTTTCGCAGCGCCCTGCAGTGACCATGATCTGAGTCCATATTCGAAACAAAACAATGGCAATGGTCAATGAGTAGTAGTCAGAGGCCTCCAAAAAATCCCATGAGATTTTCATGGCAACTCATATCCCTTCATATCCCTTCTATGAAGTCCCCAAAAACCATCACTGCCTCCATGAAGGATACGAGTGCGTCTCTCACCTCTGCGATTCAGCGGCTGCTCCACCATGCTCCCAATGTATGGCACATGGAAACAGCAAGGCAACGCCCAAGGCAACCCTTGTGACGTCATCAGCCCCACCTCAAGTGGCAACTTCTGGAGGGCCTCGTGACGCGTCTCCCTCGTCATCTTGGCCAACATCTGCCGAAGCCGTTCTAAGGGAACGCTGGCGACCTGCAGTGTCCATTCTCTGTGCTTTCTACAAAGACAACTACTTACTACTTGAAAGCTGCACATTTTTTCTAGAGGATTTTCCTGCTACAAGTCGATTCCGCTTCTGTTTTCTACACAAATCACCTTCTTGGAATCGATGGGGTAGCTCCAAGGGTTCCAGGCACCAGCTACATATGCGCTATTCCAATGCTGCAAATTGACTGCAACTGCAAGATAATGTCACCACGCTCTAAAGGGAACTCTGAATCTAAACAATGAGAATTACAAACCATGACGGGATTGAAAAGGAAATCGAGACAGTACCACTACGCACACAAGAACAACAAAAATACTGTAAACGAACTAACAAACAGCCAAACAACCAAGCGTGCAAACATAGAAACAAACAAGGAAACAAACAATCAAACGTAAAAACAAAAAGTCAACCGCAAACAACAAAAAACAAGACCGCCAACAACTGCAAGCAACCACAAACAACAAACCACCAACAACCCAGAAGAAAATTCTGCATAAGCAGCACCAACAACAACAACAAAAAACAACAAGGGTTCAAAAGGGACACAACAAGAATAACAGATTGTTTGTTGCTGGTTTTGCCATGCTCTGTGTATGCGTTCAGACTTCGCAAATCCAGTGAAGTGATCACGGTGGTCAGCAAGAAAGCGGCGCAGCTGTTCAAATCAGGTCCGAAAGGGATTGAAGATGTATGAATCTTGACAGCCCCCCAACACAAAAAAGAGAACTCAGATCCGAGCTGTGGTTTTGCGCTTGGCCGGGGCATCCGGCGCACGCCCTGACCAGTTCAACACAGTAAGCTGCCATTCATCATGAATGACCGAACACCGATCATGACATCTGAACATTTCCAAGTTCAGCATCTGCAAAACTGATCCCGAACATCTTCAGTCCTGTAGCAGGCCTGAAATGCTCGGGCACTGGCACCCAACCACTGTTTGAGAGCATTGGCATTTCCCTGTTGGGCCTCTAGGAGCTCATTCTGTAAATCGGAAACAAAACCCGTTGATATCAATTGGCTACATTGGGGGGCCTAAAACCCCATCTTGGCGCTGCCGACCCTCGCGTTGCCAGGGAAACCGGACCTGTTGCAATGGCGAGCGCATCTTCTGCGGGCAATCCGCGGGCTCTTGCCGAATCGTAGGACTCCTTTGAAGTCCTGCTTAGTGGGGAGTGATGTGCCAGTGAATTGGACCATGTTAGAAAAACGTCTTGAACATTGGTTGCTCTTGGTATCATTATTGACCAATGATTGCCAATCATTCTTAGCTTACTATTATCATGCGGCCATTGCGACTACTATACCATTGTAGACAATGACTCCCCATACTACTATTAGTTTACCACTGTCCCTAGCAACATCTCACTCCATTCATCTCACATCATTCAGACTTGGTTCTACTGCTATGGTCCTCCCAAGGTTTATGGCTTGCACAAATTGATTGCTAAGTACAAGCAGCTATTTCTCAGACTTTGGTGGAATGTTCTTCGCCGATTTTCAATCAAGGGTAATGGACTAAGAGATAAGAATAGAAAGCGGACCTGGAGGGAGTCGAACCCTCAAATCAGTGTGACTTCGCATCAGTCAGAGATGCAGAAGGACGACGCCTCACCCAGTGGGCAACAGGTCCAGATACTTTTATATAGGGGAAAACAAAATTTTCGTTTATCTGGAAATTCTACAGCAGAAAACCAAGGTCTGCGTGTTGGAGCCACCCCGCTTTTGTGACATGAAAGCAACGAACACGGGGGATGACCATTCCACAAGGCTAACATCCCAAATGGCTAATATCCACTAATATTCACTTCGGGTTGTGAAAGTAAGGGATCCCCAAAGTGGAAACTTGTTATCTAATGATTAAATCATGTATGTATATATATATATATATGTATTATTTACACTATTGTTTCTAACCGTTGAATGATTTGGGGGTACTGCCACTTTTAAGAAAGCACCATAGATCGACGCGAGCTGGGGAGCAGCCCGATCATCAACAGCCTCCATTGCTAACCGAAATCTCAGCCCTGGAGCCTGGTGAGTTGACCCCTGCATCAGAATCACTCCGTTGGAGAGCCAAAGAGACACTGATTTTTAAATCCATCGCTTAATGGAAGTTAATAACCTATGGTTAATAACCTATGGTTAGCTCAATGGCTAATTTCTGTTCTCACCTGGAAGTGAAGAACCTATGGTTTGCTCAATGGATAGCTCAATGGTTAATATTATGAAGAACAAGTCTTGAGAATGCCCACCAGGCTCCTGCATGAGAGAACCTCGAAGGCAGTAAGCACAGCATGGAACTGCTCCTGCGCGGCCGGCAGTTGCGATGGATAAGTCCAGGCCGCAAACTCTCAGCTGTGAGAACTTGGTGCTGAGTGAATCTGCGAAAAGTCATCTGCATGCTGAACTGGTGCCACCGAGCGGTTTGGAGTCAATTGTAATGTTTTGGACTTCATTGGCTATCACCAGCGTTCCCCGAAATCACCAGGTGGTCATCACTTCAAGCAGCTCATGAGTCCATCAATGGAGCCCAGCCCAAAAGTTCTGTCGCTTCCTCATGCCCCACAACTCAGAGCAGCACAGCATTCACTGCCCCGCGCCTCACTTCCTCCCTTGTCTGGGTGCGCTTGCAATGCACTGCGCCGGTAAGCGCTGCGAATGTCAGCTGGACCCAACGGATCCGATGAGCTTAGCCCAAGGATTCCATAGAGGTCCGTCATCCGCAAAGGAAAGGATTTATTGACTTATATAGGACTCTTCAAAGTGATTCCAAATTCACACAAGGTGAATTGATAATTCCTTGTCTAACAAAACCATGTCTGAGATTGGCACAAACGGGCTAGCATCTGTTAAAAGTGAGTACACTTGACAGTCTCCAAAATCAATTCTCATGTTTGCCCAACAATCGGTGTATCTTGAGCCATGGAAGCATACACGAATCCTGCGCGCTTTGAACTTGGCTGCTTGGTTTGGGCCAACCTTTTCACATCTCTTCTCAACCATCCTCATTGCCCCAGTTCCATAGCGATTTTTGCCTTTCTCTCGCTGAACTGGTGCTGTCCAAATCTAGAGGACGGGTTTACACCTCTGTCTGAACTGATGGTGTCACTGAAAATCACCGGATCTCAGGGGATCTTCAGGACTCTGACAGCTTTGGACAGCCCCTTTGAGGGGAGAGATGGGGAGAGCGACCTCGCCGTACTTTCACCGACCTCTAGGAGTTGCGCCAGCGACCATCCTGCAGCGAGGACTCGTCTCATGAGAACACCAGAGTTCTGGACAACACGAAGGTTACAAGGCTAGTTTCACCAGTCGAATTGCTCTCATCATCGTCTTCTTCATGACTATCATCATCATCATCATCATCATCATCATCATCAGCAGCAGCAGCATCATCATCATCATCATCATCATCATCAGCAGCATCATCATCATCATCATCATCAGCAGCAGCAGCAGCATCATCATCATCATCATCATCAGCATCATCATCATCATCATCATCATCATCATCATCATCATCATCAGCAGCAGCAGCAGCAGCATCATCATCGCCACGTTGCTCTGAGGCGATGGACCATCTTGGAGCCTCATCACTCGTCATCTTCGTCAGCGCCATCCTTGGCCTTCTTTGACCCAAGGGGCCGGCGCTTCTTCCTGAGGGCAGCTGCAACTGCTTGGCCAAGGGAACCAACCATAACCAACCACAACCAGGAAACTGGCTCCATAAAATCTTAGAGAGCCAGCCAGAAATTTCTGGAGTTCCAGAAAAGTGGGTCCCCAAATGGTTTCTTTCAGCTCCACAAAGGTCTTCCAAACTCGCCAGTGCGGCCGTACAGCACCTGAGCTTCCAAGGGCCAAGAATTCGCTACCCGTGTCGCAACATGTTGCATCACTTTGCTCTGTAGATCGGCTGCCCTTCTTGTGGACACATCGCATAGATTCAGGCTGCACCATGTTGCATCTAAAGTGGTTGAAACAAGCCTTCATGACCAGTTTAAAGGATTGCAAACAAGCTCAGGAGACGGGTGACCAGGCCAACCCACTGCTTAAACAAAATTTGTATGTCAACGGAAAACTCTTGCAGACCAAGGCGCCTTTGATCACTGACCGCGGCTTTTTCTCGAGCTCAGCGGCCCTTTGCTTCAAGCCCTGTGCGCGACTTGGACTCATGGCAAATGTCGACCGCTGGACGTGCCGTCCGACGGCCGAAAATGTTGAAGTGAAACAAATTTTCCACACCATGACCAAAGGTTACAGATGCGCGGACACTTTGACTCAGTCAATCTATGCTAGAAGTTACTAGAACGTGTTGCTTTTCATGTCAAGTTCTACCTTGGCAGGTAGGCTTCTTCACTAAGGTTTGCCTTCGAGAGTTATGTTTCCCAACGGTATGCGCTTCATCACGACGACTCTGATATGGATTGTAAGCCTGTGCTTTCTGATATGGTTCTTTGTGATCATGTGTGTGTGTGCGCTCCCAATATTCGGAGAACTTTCCGTTTACCTCAGCACAAGCTATAATGGGCGCTCGCACTAACTGAAGACATCAAAATGGGCCCCATGAATAGTCAAATGGGACAGCAATTCTTTCAGAATACATGCCCTATCTCACTCTTGGCTTGTCCACAAATGTTGCTTCAATAGAAACATGCCCCCTGGTAAAAGCCACCGTTCACGAGTTGTTTCGAAGTATCTGGAAGAATTCACCTACACAATGCTCAAAGGATATCAAAACATCTATATGAATTGCGCTTACCTGTGAAGCCTCATCACTTAGCCCACTTAGCTTCGCAAAGTCTTACCCTTCGCAGCCCTCTCCAAGGGCGCTCTCCTTCAGTTTGGCTCCAATCACCTGTCCAGGGCCCGAAGATTTCAGGCCTCAAGGCTGACGGCTTGGTTGCAAACTGGTTGCCTGTCACCTGACCACCAGCTATGTCTGGTAGCTTATTGGTGCTTGGGCCCAGACCCGAACGCATCTAAAAAAAATGGCTGAGGTAAATTTGGGTCCTATGGGCCTATGGGAACACTATCAACCTGCTAGACGTGTGTGGGATCATCATGCACACCCAGAAGATGCGAATCAAATCAAGCAGCTGCTATTTCTTGAGATGCTCAACCACCTTGTTCGTTTTAGGTGGGAACCACCAATTGGTGGTGATATTTCCACATCTCACACTCGGTTGTCTGCTGCGCAGAACTCGGCTGCCGGCTGATCTGGCGAGCTTCATTCATTGGGACAGTTCCTGCAGGGGCCATGTGGTGATCTGCGGTGAAGCCAAACCAACACACCCCCAAACTGCTAAAGAGAAGGGATCAATGACTTTTCTCAAAAGGATGATCCGCCAAAGGGTAGCCCTCCTCAACCAACCCATGGGAATGATAACCATCTGGGCAAGTTGACATGGGTCAAGTCGACTTGATACTGAGACGAAGCTAGGCTGCGCACCCAGCTTGTTCCTCAAGCCCTCCAAATGCCGACACAAATCCTGGAAGTGTCACAACCACAGCATACCACAGCATACCCCAGCGATGCTGTCGACTTTGCTCAGCAAATCAATAGCTTGCAGCTCACTCAGCTCCCACCTCCTCATAGGTCGACAACTCCGCAGGAGTGGGTTTGTCAAATGCCCCACTCTTCCCCAACTGACCTCAACAAACTCAACAGCATTGGTCTGGGATCTCATGACCACCAAGCACCCACACTCCCACAACAAACAGGTGGCTGAAGCAGCTTGATTTAGCCAAGAACGTCATCCATCCAAGTTCGCTGCGCGCTGAGGCTTTTTGAAAGAGCTTGTTGCTTCGCATGAATGCCTAAGATGTGGTCGACAGACTGCCCAAACCCGAGAACAGTAACAGCAACAACTGCAACAACAACAACAACAACAACAACAACAAAAAACAAAAACAAAAACAAAAACAAAAGAACAACAACAAGAAGAATAAGAAGAACAAGAAGAATGCAAAGAGAAGTGAAAATTCGGGAAGCTTTAGCGTACCGACTCGTAATTGAACTGATGGAAATGTTCTAATGCCAACTGTTACTGCGCTGACACCCATTTTGTTCCGCACTGTTGTGACACATGGGGTGACAGGTGACTTTCAGCACTTCGAACAACAAGAACAAGAACAACAGAAACAGCACGAAGAAGATCAAGAGCACGAACAACAAGAGCATGAACAAGAACAAGAGCACGAACAAGAACAAGAACAAGACCAACACCCACATCAGAAACAAGGACACCAACAACCAAAGCAGGGCCGCAGCACGAACCAACGACGACGGCAACAACAGCAGCAACGACGACGCAAACATCAACAGCTGCAATAGCACTGACTACAACCCACAAGTACAAGTGAAACTCTTTTTACTTACCTGCAACTCTCAGGACAAGGCATCAGCAGAGCGTCTCAATCGAACATCTCGGAACCAACCTTTTCCTGAGTGAAAGGAAATTCTTGGACAACTGCGCCCATCGCAGGCCACTAAGCAAATCAATAATGATTGAAAACTACCTGAATCTACGAATACCTATTACCGTAAGAACCCCTTCAGTGCACACACTGTTTGGGGAAAAAAAGCTCTCAGCATCGAACGTCTGAGAAGCTGTGTTGTGGAGGCCTCCCAAGACCCCCAAAGCATATCGCTAAACACAGCCTAGGACAATGGAGCAACAACACTGGCGATGCTGTCAAATCTCACGGAACTAATCCTGGAACTGACAATCTAGAATGTTGTATTTCAAGAAACAATCCGGGCAAGCAGATTGCTTTCAAACAGTCGGTCATCAAGTTTGCGAATGGGTACAAGAGTTCGAATCACCAAACAATGCGCTCATGCTTCCAATCTTCTTCTATGACGGCGGGCTTAGTGGAGGTTGTCTGGAGATTTTGGGATGCCGTAACAGCTAGACGCCTTCACGGAGCGTCGTATTCGCTGCCAGTGATTTGGGGTGGATATTTTGGATTTGATAATGTAGATCCAAAAAGAAACCTGGGTATGATGGCTGTATGTGGTGAACACTACGTATGTCCACAGTGTGACCACCCTGTTGCAGTATGTTGATAGTGTTGATTTAGTGAGGCGTCTGGGACACCCCCCACCAGAGTTTTGAGGTCGCAAAATCCTGCCCCCAATCCTGCGTCTCAGAACCGTTCTGTAGTTAATATGCAGGACCATGCTAAACTGAATGTGGACAAAACGCTGCATCGCTCCGTGTGTGGTGTCTAGTGTCAAACTTGAAAGCATGGTTCAATCATCAACTGGCAAATCAACACCGTATATTTACATCATATACATTCATGTACAACATATACTAGTACCAAGCTTTGAAAAGTTGTCGATCAATGCTGCCACGTCTGCCTGCCTCCAACAGCTCCAAGGCAATCTTCGCACCATCAACCGCCTACCAAAGACCCCAAAGATCCGTTGGATGGAAGATCATGCAGCGAAGCAAATGGTGTACTCTCACTGTGGTTCTTCCCTGTTGCTGCAAAGAGTCCAATTGTCACGTTGCAGGAAAACAGCCAGATCTGCGCCTTCTTGGCTGGCTGGGTTGCTGCTGTCTTAGGCGCTGCTGTTGTTTTCGGCTTTTTGATCCTCAGCAGAAAACCGGTTTTCCGATCTGCCAGCTGTGCATCAACAAGAAGGTACGAAAAAAACCGATGACATATCGAAAAAATGTCATTTTGAATCCTTTTGCAGTGGTTTATGACTCATTTATGACTAAGCATACTTCGTGGCTCATGCCGACAAAAAGAATCATTTTTTTGGACCTGGCAACTCCATCGGTGCTCAGTGACGGACACCGCGGTCTTGGACGTCGACGAAGTCCTCATTGCTCAGCCACGAGGTGTTGCGGTCACATGGGCTCCACTGGGGTTACTGCTTTGCTGACGCCAACAAGACCTTGCCAGGCACCAGAATCCATGGGCGAAATCCAGGTGTGGTGTAGCATGGTGCAGCTGTGATCCCAAAACACCTGGGGGTGCACGACCTTATCTGCAAGGCCATAACCCTCCCCACCTCGTTGATCTCATCTGCTGATGCTTGAGGCCTTGGTCGAATGCGGCATGGGCTTCGGACACTGACGTTGTGGTCACAGATTTTTCGCAATACACATATTAAGGATCATATACGGATCTACATATATCATATACTGCAGGGATCATCTACGTGCCAACAGCAGTGATTTTCATGGATGTTCGACGATTCAAACTTGAATGGCGAGATGCAGTACCGGAATGTTGAGCTGCAAAATGCAAACATGAATGGCGAATGCAATGGAACGTCACAGGTGCACAAACTAAGGCCTTGGCGGTCCTTCTATTCGTGGTGGTTTCTTCTTTTTTGCCATAGCCTCCGGTCAATTCAGTCAGTCCAATTCAGTCAGGGTATGATTGAAACTCTGGGTGAGACAGGTCCGTGTTGAAGAAATTTCAATTCTATGACACATCATAAATTCCTG